>SKCR01025734.1:0-82907 GCA_019454045.1 Zanthoxylum bungeanum
AGCTCCCTTGTAATTCACTGCCCCGTCGAATACATCTTCCATCTTTGAACTGTTATTGCTTGGATCTCTTCATCTGGAAATTCAAACTTATACTGATCCCCCTCAACAGGTTGCATTGCTAGAAACTCCGCTACTGCTCGCCCTTTGATCACTTTGGAGGTGAGATATTCAATGTCAAACTATGTCAGCAATACCAACCATCTGCCCAACTTTCCCACTAGTGAATGCACCGAATGAAGATAATTTAGAGGATTCTCCTTTGCCACTACTTGGATCTTGTATGACTGGAAGTAATGCCGCAATTTTCTGGAAGCTCATACCACTGCAAGACAGATCTTCTCAACTTCTTGATACCGAGCCTCATACGGGAGCATCTTCTTACTCAGATAATAAACTGCATGTTTTCCTACCCCTGTCTCATCTGCCTGTACCATCATTGCCCCCAGTGCTTCTGATTCTATAGCCAAATACAATAACAAAGGTCTGCCCTGCCTCGGAGGTTTCAATACATGAGGCTTTAACCAAGTACTCTCTGATCTTGTCGAAGGCTGTCTGACACTGTTCATTCCATCTCCCTGGCTGATCCTTTCTCAATAGTTTGAAGATAGGCTCACATACTGATGTCAACTTGGCAATGAACCGACTGATGTATTGAATCTTCCCCAAGAATGCTCTGACTTCTTTTTCTGTCTTTGGTGCAGGCATTTTTATGATTGCCTTGATCTTTTCGGAGTCTACCTCTATTCCGCCCATTCCCACTCCCACTGTGTGACCAAGCAATTTCCCTGATGTCACCCCCAAAACACATTTCTTGGGATTTAGCCGCAGGTTATATCTGTCAACTCTCTGAAGGAACCTTTCCAGTGCTTCAATATGTCCAACTCTTGTCTCTGATTTCACCATCGTGTCATCCACATACACCTCAATCTCTTTGTGCATTAAGTCGTGGAAAAGTGTGGTGGCCATCCGCTGATAGGTAGTCCCCACATTCTTAAGCCCAAACGGTATAACCTTGTAACAATAAGTACCCCACTCGGTAACAAATGCAGTCTTGTGTTTATCTTCCTCAGCCATGAGAACCTGATTGTAACATGAAAATCCATCTGCAAATGAATACATAGCAGATAAAGCCGCACTATCAACCAGAACATCTATATGCAGCAGAGGAAAATCATCTTTCGGACAAGCCTTGTTGAGATCTCTGTAGTCTACACACATTCTGACCTTCCCATCTTTCTTTGGTACCGGCACTATATTAGCCAACCACTCTGGATATTTTACTACTTCTAGGAACCCCACATCTATCTGTTTCTTAACTTCCTCTCTGACTTTCTCAGCCCATTCTGGCTCATCAGTCGGAGTTTCTGTTTTATTGGCCTCATATTCGGATAAGTTGGTATCGTGTGCTGGGCAATGTTTCTGTCTACCCCAGGCATGTCCTCATAGGACCAAGCAAACACTTTGGCATATCTGACCAACACTTCTTCTAGTTTCTCCCTCTTTTCGGAGGTTACTTCACTTGCAATCAGAATTTCCTTGGGGTTCTCAAGTGTACCCAAGTTAAATGCAGTAGTTCTGGCTGAACTGATATCAAATATGCTCTATTCGTGCAGAGCAAATGGAAATGACTCAGGCAAGTAAGCAAAAGAAATGTCTTTATTATTGGATAAGGCGGAAGTACATTCAAACAAATCAGGAAGATAAATGTCTTCATCATCTATAGACACTTCTTCCTCTACAATCAGATCTTCCTCAGGCTTTCGTCTTCTCCCAGAGTCAGGCTTTCCAACTTCATCAATTCTTCTTCCCAATCTCTGCTTCCACAGCTTCTTAAACACAGCGGCTTCTCACCCAACAAATCCTTGAAGATCTCAAATCCCGGTACCCACAATTCCATTAACTTCCACAAACTGCCACAGGTTCAGGCTCCCCTTGATATCCTGAAGCTTTCACAAAATATTCCATCAGTTTCAGGCCCTTTTTCTTGACCTTGGGCTTTTTCTTCATTAGAATTATAACCCAAACCTTTCCGAGTGGTCTGTCCTCTGAAATCTGGCAATTTTGAACCTTCACCCGGTTCAAATTTCATTTTCTCCATAATCCTAGCCACCCTAGGATCCACCCATTCCTCAAAAGTAGCTGACACCTGAAACCTTGTGAAAGGTTGTATCTCCAAGGCAGCCACGGCATTATCTACCCTCATCCAGATAGTAACAACTTCTCCCTCATACGGGAACTTGATCATCTGATGCAAAGTGGAAGGCACGCCCCCAAGTTTGTGAAACCAAGGCCTTCCCAACAATAAGGCAAAAGTGGCTGGGATGTCCAGCACTGGGAACTCAACCCTCATCTTCAATCGGTCCTACCTTGACCATAGCCACAAAGGTACCCTCAACTCCCCTTTTAACTGTCATCATAAGCTTTAATGGTCATACTGGAGGGGTCCAAGTCTGTTGCTTTCATACCCAATTTTGCTAGAATTTTCAGCGGGCACACATTGATGGACGAACCGTCATCCACCATTACACATGAATTTTTCTTACCCCTCACTTCGGCCCTAATAAATAAAGGCCTATTATGATTCCTCCCCTCTTCTGGAAGTTCATCCTCAGAAAAAGATATCTGTAAAGCTTCTTTCTGAACTGACCCAACAAACATTGCTGGGTTGGCGTCTTCTGGTACCACAATTTTGCTCAAGGCCTCAACCATGGCTTGTCTATGCTCTCGGGATGCACATAACAGTTCCCAGATACTCACTTGTGCTCTAGTCTTCCTCAATTGCCTCAGCACTATATCCCCCTCAGTTTTTTCTGCAGTCCCAACCACTTCTCTACCATTTGTCAAAACTCTCTTACCCTTCTCCGCCATATCATTGTAAAAGCGACCGCTACGCGTCATTCCCCCTACTTCTTCCTCATCACTGCTAGAGAAATCAAGCCAAAAACTTTTCCCCTGCTCTGCTTCATCTTCACTAGTACTATCCCAGATTCCAAGGCAAAAGGCTTGAGGGTGGAAGGATTTTAGGACAAGGTCTTCTGGGAGGCCAGAATTGATCATGTAGATTGGTGGGGGTATTGCTCGGTAATTGGGTAAGGGGTTTCTGTTTGTGTCTGGTTGTTCGGTTTCGGGGGGTCAGGTATCTTTTTGGAGTTAATGAGGTCTTGGATCTCGTGGCGCAGTCGGGCACAGTTGTCAGTGTCATGGCCCTTCTACTGATGGAAATAACAGTGAAGGTTGAGATTGAAATGTGGTGGTGGTGGGTTTGGGATAGGTTTGGCTTCCAAAGGCTTTAAAAGCCCTTGCCTCTTCAGTTTCTCTAGCACTTTTGACAGGGGCCTTCCCAATTAGAAAACTGCCGGTTCCGGATAGCGGCAATCTCAGCAGAAATGGGCTTTGCTCCCGATGTTCCCCCAATGGGCCTCCTGTTCAGACCATAGAATTTTCTATTCTCGGCCTCTTCTTCCTCAATGTCCATGACAGTTTCCCTCAACTGCCGAAAATCAATAATCATGGAGGTCATCCTCCTCAGCTTCCCATAGATGGAGGGCTTGGTGCCCTTGATGATCATTTTAATCTGGTCCTTCTCTGAGGGCCTAGTCTGCATTTTCAACAACTGACCCCTCCATCGGTCCACGTACTCCTTAAAACTCTCCTCTGATTTCTGCTTAACATTCTCCAAATCGCGGAGTGACAGATCGATCTCTAGGTCAGTGACATACTGTTTCAGGAAAGCATCAGCTAACTCCCTCCAATCTTCCTTCACTTTCTTCTCTAAACTGTGGTACCACACCACGGGAGCTCCTTCAAGCGACATCCCGAACATTTTCTGCACTTGGCGCTGAGATAAGCCAACTGAACTCATGACTGATACAAACTGTCGGAGATGCACCCTTGGATCCCCATTCCCGTTAAACTTAGCCATATCATGCATCTTGAACTGTGCTGGGAACTGTTCCTCAAAAGTCAGTGTGTCATAATCCAGCAAATCCTCATTCTTACCCCTCATCTTGCGGGTAACCGACTCAACCTGATCCCGGAGTTTCTGTAACTCTGCCTGAGACCCAGATACTCTGCTTGCTGCATACTCTGCCATATCATCATCAAAAGTAGGGGTATCATCCCCCAATCTGTTCGGAGATTCCTCTTGCCTCACATCCCCAGAATTAACCCTGGCACGAGACCCAGCTATACCAGCCATAGCAGTAGTCAAAGCCTGCAACTATTCAGTGATCTTGGCGAGACCGTTCTCTAACTGATCCATACGGGACACCTCATTATCGGATTCACTCATACTTGTTCTTTTAGTGAGTCTGTTTCCTTCCCTAACCCAAACGGTATCTATGGTGTCTTTTTTAAGACACAGAGGATGTCAACAAGGTATATGTATGCATGATGTGCATAAGAAGTATATAACATATATTAAATCAAATAAAATTCTCAAACAAATCGGCCTATTATCATTTTAGAAGCTTTTGGGACAACTGTCATAAGAGTGAACCCGTCCCAGTTTAAATGGCCCAACGAGTTCAGGTCTTATGGCAAAGAACCCAACTAAATCCAAATGATAATATTCCGAACACAATCATAAAATGGCCCATTGTTATTTAGAAGCCTTTTGGCCCAATCGTCATAGGATATGTTCTTGTCCCAATTTAAATGGCCCAACAAGCCCATATCCCATGATAAATGGTCCAAATGGATCCAAACAACGATGTTCCCAAACACAAGCACAAAAGAAAGATGATGCAAACATGACATAATAATTTTTACAAAGTGGCCCATCGACATTTCAGAAGCTTCGGGCCTAATAGTCATAAGGTACGAACTTGCCCCAGTTTAAATGGCCCAGCAAGCGCGCATTTCTGACAATAGTCCAACTGCATCCAAATGATGATGGTCCACAAGCACATATTCAAGGAAATAATATTACTTAGTCAACCCGGTCTATGGGTGGGTTAGCAAGGGTATAGACAAAGGCTCTCACCGGCGAATGATGGCCCACAACTAGGTCTCCCCACTCAAGGGTTCGAGCGACCAAGTGAGCGTACCCATTTTTATACATTAAGGTACGTGCCAATGAGCTATGGTGTGTGACGGACTGTCAAATGGATTTCCCGTTGTAGATTCCCCAGAGGGAAGGTGGAGCGAGGCTCACATAAATACCCAAGCCTCTTAGGCTCTTATCGCTTGTTGTTAGGAATAAACAACGAGTCTTCCAAATTAGTCCATCACAATAGACTACGAGTAGATGGCTATCTAAGTGCCTTCACAGCTTTTCTTTCTAGAAAGGTAGTGAATGAAGGAAGACACCAAACCATTACCTAGTCTCAAAATGCCTTTGATTAAACCCTCACTTTATCCACCATAGACACGGTCAATTAAAACAAAAATCTAATCATTACAAGACAATATTCGGGGCCGATTCTCTATCCCCAGTGGAGTCGCCAGACTGTGGGAACACAGAAATCTGGGGCGACGCATGCTGTCCCGGGCTCGCGGCCCGGTCGGGAGTACGGAGTAGCCACGGGGGACTAAACCGGAGAATAATGGAGTCGCCACCCGTGTGAACCGGGAAAATGAGATTTAAGGCCGCACTCACCCCTCGCAAGGGAAGACCTCAAAACGTTGGGTTCGGAATGGTCCCTTACTTATGCCATTTGTAATGAAATGATTTACATAATAATTTAATCAAGCTTAAGTAACACTTATTCCTAAGATATCATGCTTCTATATTCATGGGTATAAAATAACACTCATACATACATTTCACATATATCTCATATCTAATAACACATGCCTAAAAATACCTCAAAGTAACAATGAACATACAACTTCATTCAGCATATCATATTCATGAAAACACAAGCATACATAATATCCGCACAAGCATACATGTGAGCACTTTTCCAAGTGATACGTGGAATTGTATCCCAAGTACAGACCGCATTACCATCCATTTGGAATCGGCTACGGAATTTATGTCTGGGTTTCCATCCGATATATCACAAGAAATAATACTCCAAATTCATCATGGCATAGGCATATGAATCGTAATGCGTTAAATCAAGACTAAGGCAAACGACGCATCTAATGGAATAAACATGCTTGTCATTATTATGTGCACAAAGATATGAATGACTATGTGTGGCTCCATAAAAAATCACCTACGAAACAATTATACGTGGCATGTGATGAATATGTCTCAGTTCAGTGTGTTCGCGTTCGTGTAGCGTTCGTAAACGCGTTCGAACGGAAATGAAACAGAATGCTCACGGTCGCATGGCGTTTGTTAACGCGTTCGAACGGAAATGAAACAGAATGCTCACGTTCGCATGGCGTTTGTTAACGCATTCAAATGAAAATGAAACAGAATGCTCACGTTCGTATGGCGTTTGTTAACGCGTTTGAACGGAAGTGAGACCTGATGCATGATAAGGCAAAATGTATGCGCGTTCGAGTTGCGTTCGTAAACGCGTTCGAACGGGAACAGACCTGATGCATGAAATGGGACGCAATACATAAACAACAAAATAAAGGGGGGCGCGGTGAAGTACTGCCGTAAAGGTGGCCTTTTGGGGCTCTTGATCTCTCAAAGAGAGGACCTTTAGACCAACATACTAAGCCCATGCGCGTCACATCACACATACAAAAATAGAGCCAATCATATCAAAACCAAGTATGCCCGATTGAACACATCTTACATCCAATCTGAACACACATCAAACGGCGCGGCAAAGCATCGTGGAAAAGGGTTTTAACCCTCCCATAAGGGATCTTCATTCCACTTACTAAGCCCATGTGCTTGATTGAACCATGCATAAAAAGATAAAGTCAATAATATCAAACTAAGTATGCCGATTGAACGTATCTTGCATCAACCGAACACACATCAACCGGCGCGGCGAAGTAGTGTCACAGAGGTGGCCTTTTCGGCTCTTCGTCTCTCAAATAGAGGACCTTTGGACTAACTCACTAAGCCGATGCGCTTGATTGAATCATGCATAAATAAACAACATACAGAATTCAAGTGAAAAAAAAAATAAACAAACCAAGCAACACAAGGCAAAAGATGTAGAGATCTAATATAGGTCCCAAATCATGAAATCAGGCACAAAATTCGCATGAATACACAAAGGAGTAAGGGCGGAATCATATACTCACAATGATTGGATTGAGCAAAAAGACAAAACCCCTTTCCTCCTTGGTGAAGGTCGGCAATGAGCTTTCTAGACAAGTGGACTGCGCGGTTTTGGGTCATCTTCCTCCTTGAAGATTCGGCCATGGATGTCTCCTTGGAAGCTCCAAGCTTCAAGGTTCAAAAATGAATCCAAGCTCATAAATTCGTTTCCCTATCACCATAGTATAAACCCTATAGTGTGCTAGCACTTGTTCTTCTCCATTTTAATCGATCAAAGCAAAATAAATGATGAAGAATCGGTCATGGACCAAGAGAGAGAGAAAACGATTTTGGCCCATCCTTAAAACCCTAAAAAGCGTGAATGTATTAGAGAGAGAGAAAGTGTAAAATGCTTTTATATTTTCCAAAAATCTAATAAAAGCATTTACCACCTTTTACTTTCAAAAAGCAAAGTCAAAAGTCAAAAGCAAAAAGCAAAAAATGATTTTCCATCACCTATCACTTTTTATTATTCACATCAAGTCACTTTAATAAAATGACAACATGTCAAGTCAAATCACATCACTCAAAGTGACAAGTGATTTGACAATTGATGCGACTAGCGATTTGACGCTTTGATGTGACTTGCGTGCCGCGCTCGAATTCGAAATGCGAATGCGCTCGCAATCACTCTCGGGCTCGGTTCGCTAATTCCAAATTAACGAATTTTCTGTCGCGTCGTAATTAAATGATTACGCCTAGCGAAATCACTATTCACATCGCTAACGAATTAATTCTAAATTAATTCGTTCGCCCGAATTAAAATCCAATTTTAATTTCGCGTCGAATCCAATTTCTTATAATATATCAAATATATTATTTTATCGATTAATTCCAAATTAATCGTTCTCTCTCTTTAATTAATATTTTATCCCAGATAAAATATCTCCGTGATTAATCCCAGATTAATTTTCTCTCTCTTCTAATAATCCCAGATTAATTAAGTGCGAGTTATACGTCATCGGTGAATCTTCGGAAGCGACCCATGAGATCTCCGGATATGTTGGCAGTAAATACGGTCGTCGGACTATCGAACACGTAAGTACCTCGTACTACGTTTATACCGATTTACAAGACAAGGTTGGCTTCTAGCAAAAGCGCCATGCCTACCCAATTCTCCAGAAATATTCTTACAGGAATATATAGATCTGTATCAAGCGTAGTATACCGTAGTATGCGTATATCAGCCCAGTATCGGATAGTCACGTGCTAGGGCTGGGGCTGGATAAGTGTCTGCCCCGACCGAAGCACATGTCGGATGTCTGGTAACTAGTCTCTATAATCGGATATACATGACCTTGTCATAATATCCCGATGGCGGGCCAGCACTTAAGAGCACTAATACCGTATCCTACGTGACATCATCTCCACTATAACTGGAGTGATACTTCCGTCTTGACATCACACCCAATACACTACGACTCTCTGATAACCCAGAAGTGGGTACACAGAACCGGTTAAAGCCCTCTACCACCAAGACCAAAGTCTACCGATTATCGCAAGTATTAGCGATGTAAGTCTCAGGTTAAGAGTATACACACCTACCTTGATTTCGGCCTCCCATAGACACATAGTCATAATACCAATGGGATTTCGAGGGGTCTATCCAGAGCGAAGCTGTTTCCCGTACCATCGGTGAAACACGACCTCCTATCGCACTTGCATAAGTAGCTGATACTTATTATATGATGACAATATGCCGTTGTGCCCTCACAACGCACACAAGTGCAATACTAGCCTATTCCGTATTATCCGATGTCCAGTCTCGATAATACTCCGGCTAGGGATATTTAATGATTAAACCTTCGGGGACTGATACTGTCTCATATCATTCTCAGTCCAGGAACTAATCATAGGACCTCTCTTCATTATATATCTATGGTGATCTAATCACAAATGATGAGAGTGCAATTTCCTTGTCACATAGTTAATTTGCAAACAACACAATGATCTGTGCAAATAGTGACGCTATGGGTCATTTGTCCAACAAAAGATAGTGCCGTTTACTCAAGCGGTACGTGGAGTTGTGTCCCGAGTACAGATCATATTACCGTCCATTCGGAATCGGCTATGAAATTTATGTCCGGGTTTCCATCCGATATACCGCGAGAGTTAACACATTTCTCATCATCCATACCCACAACACACATCATACATAAACAGGATTCAACGAATAAGTAAAATATAATCAAAATAAATAACAAAAATCACGTAGAGATGGGTTGAAAAGTACCCTCAAGTCTAACCTTTTAAGCCGTCTCTCGGACTCACGTTTCACGAAGATCGGAAGGGGTAAGCTCCGCAACTTTTCTGGTTCACTGGTTCAGCGTCCTAGCTCACTGCTTTGCTGTTTTGCTTGCGGTTCGAACTCCGTTCTGCTCTGTTCAGCCTCTGTCTGTTGGCTCACTGCTCGGGCCATGTTTTAACGTTTTCAATGAACTGTTCCAAGTTTGCGTGGATTCTTAGTGCAGTGTGGTGATTATTTTTAAAATTATCTATGCAGTTTTTATGTTACTGTTTTTAAGGTTTCTTAGGGACTGTTTTAAGAGGATTGGGCTGCTGTTTTAAGGTGATTCAGGGGCTGTGTTTTGAGTGTTTGTTAGGGGGTGGTTAGTGGTGTTAAGGCTGTATGGGGGGATGTGTTCTAGGTGTAGGAGGGGAGTGTTTTGATTTGGCTAAGGAGGGTTATTGCTGTGGTGGTCTCGGTTATGGTGGAGGATTGAGGCTCTTGTTGTCTGCTATGGAGGAGGTGGTTAAGGCTCTTTGTTCTCTTTTTTGTGTATATGTGAAGTGTCTTGGGCGTGTATTAGAGAGAGTGTTGGGCGTGAATTCTATGTGTCAAGGAGAGGATGGCTTTGGTTAGGGGTTGTTTTTATATAGAAGATGTTAGGGTTTCTTCTTGTCTCACAAGGAAAGGATTTGGTATTCAATTAGGATTTCCAAGAAAAGTAAACAAGATTGAGGGGGGACAAAATATTTGAAATAGGAAGTTGTAATATTTAATTGTGTTGGTTTAGAATACAATATTTAGATTGGTAATATCTTATGAGATTAGGAATGAATATTGATAGCTTAAATTGGTTAAGATTGATTTTAATTAGGCATATCTTCTTTTTAATTTTAGTTTAAGTTTGGTAAATGTTTTATTTAATTGGTAAATGTTTAAATATTTTATTTAATGTTTAATATTTAAATATATTTATTTATTTAATTTGGGATGTGTTTTATGGGCTTTGGGGAGCTAAATGGGCTGGGGTGTGAGGCTAGCAGCAAAACCAGAATTACCGACACCGTTCGAACGTTTCATCGAATGCGACACGAACGCCCGCAATCTGTTTGACGTTCGAACGCAGTAACGAACACAACACTAACGAAGACAGTGAGCTTGTTTATTCTGAATTTCCCCTTCCGATATCAGTTCCCGCGGCTTCCATGACTCAAAAGGTAGTGCCTCCAAATGAGACTCATCATCGGGTTTCACATGCAAAAATACAATGCCTACAGTCGCCCCCACTTTGATGGGGCTTGTGCAGTGTGTGACAGTGACAGTCCTATCAAAGTCTATGCAATGCATTTTTCACTTACCTGGCTAGCTAGCTGTCTTGAGCTGAGCTGATACTGCAGTGGACCTCGATCCTGAGACGCATCTCGATACTGCTGATGATGTGGGCCTCGCCTGCAAAATGATGTGATGTGGAGCCTCGCTCCTCAATCGATATGGGATTCGCCCCAAGCTGATATATGTAATGTGGAGCCTCGCTCCTCAGCCGATATGGGCTTCACCCCCAAGCTGATATGATGTGATGTGGAGCCTCGCTCCTCAGCCGATATGGGCTTCACCCCCAAGCTGATATCATGTGATGTGGAGCCTCGCTCCTCAGCCGATATGGGCTTCGCCCCCAAGCTGATATGATGTGATGTAGAGCCTCGCTCCTCAGCCGATATAGGCTTCGCCCCCAAGCTGATATAATGTGATGTGGAGCCTCGCTCCTCAGCGATATGGGCTCGCCCCCAAGCTGATATCATGTGTGATGTGGAGCCTCGCTCTTCAGCCGATATGGGCTTCGCCCCCAAGCTGATATGATGTGATGTGGAGCCTCGCTCCTCAGCCGATATGGGCTTCGCCCCCAGCTGATATCATGTGATGTGTGGAGCCTCGCTCCTCAGCCGATAGGGGCTTCGCCCCCAAGCTGATATAATGTGATGTGGAGCCTCGTTCCTCAGCCGATATGGGCTTCGCCCTCAAGCTGATATGATGTGAGGCTTATTGCTCGCTCTTTTCCGTCTTCAACACCATGTTTACACAAAACAGAACAAGCACAAAAATATGCCATATAGGTTACTTGTATGCATGTATGCAGGAGTTTTCTTATTCTGTTGGGTTAGGTCTTCCACTGGCGACCAAGTCTTCTTAGGCAAAGTACAGCTTCAACCTGTCACATTGATTGGTTCTGTGAATTCATTTCCCTCGAGGTCTGACAACTTCACTGCTCCATTTCCCATGACTTTCTGAACGATGTAAGGTCCTTCCCATTTGGCCTGAATTTCCCTCTCGGATCTGTCGTCGACGGCCTCGACTGCTTAAGTACCAAATCACCCTTTCTGATCTTTGTGGGACGTACTTTCTTGTTGAAGGCCCGGGCTAGTCTCTTCTGATACAACTGCATGTGATGTAAGGCTCTTATTCCTTTTCTCGTCCAAAAGTACTAACTGATCAAATCTCTGTGCGGCCCATTCTGACTCAGGTAACTCTGTCTCTGCTAATACCCTCATAGACTGTATTTCCATTTCCACCGGCAGTACCGCCTCCATCCATCCCGTACACTAAAGAGTAAGGTGTTGCACCCGTTGCTGTTCTGACTGACGTTCTGTACCCCCACAAGGCATACGGTAGTCTCTCAGCCCAATCCCTGCAGTTCTCTGTCATCTTAGCCAGAATTGTCTTTACAGTCTTGTTGGCTGCCTCAACTGCCCCATTCGCTTGTGGCCTGTAAGGTGATGACTTATGATGGCCTATCCCGTACCTTTGTAGCATTGCCTTTGTCTCTCCTTGAAACTGTACCCCATTGTCCGTGACCACGTGGTGCGGCATACCATACCGACAAATGAGGTTCCGTGCTATGAACTTGGCCATCTGTTTTGCTGTAACGTTCCGGAACGACTCAGCTTCTACCCATTTTGAGAAGTAATCCACTGCTACTACTATGAAGCGATGCCCATTAGATGCATTCGGTCGAATTTCCCCGATCATGTGTCAATCCCCCATGCTGAGAACGGCCATGGCTCTGACAGCCCGTGCAACTCTGTATGTGGCAGATGACTCAGATTGCCATGTATCTGACAGTCGTGACAGTGCTTTACCATCCTTGCGCAGTCTGTCTCCATAGTCGACCAATAAAACCCCTGTCTCACTATCTTGCGGGACAAGTTCAACCCATTCATGTGCGGACCACATACCCCGGCATGTACCTCTTCCATCACTTTCTGAGCTTCTTCTTTTCTCAAACATTTCAACTGAATGCCGTTTGCTTGCCTTTTGTACAGTTCCCTTTTAAGATTACATACTGGGAAGCCAACTTCTGAATGGCTATTCTGTCTTTTCTGCCTGCCCCTTCCGGGAGTTCACCATATTCCAGATACCTCTGGATGTCATAATACCAAGGTTTTCCATCGTCGACCTCAACTCCCAGAATTCTTTCTATCTCATAAACAGGTCTGCTCGCTGTTGTCAGTATCAACGGTCTCATCACTAACTTTTCTGGATTTTCCCAAGTTGCTGCAAGTGTAGCCAATGCATCTGCCATCTGATTCTCTTCTCTCGGTAAGTGCTGAAACTTACACTCGGGGATAACCTGTGCCAACTTTCTGAGGTGAAAAAGGTAAGGTTTCAACCGTTCTTCTTTCAATTCCCATTCTCCTCGCATCTGCTGGACTACCAACATAGAATCTCCGTAGACTTCCACACTCCCGGCCTTCAAGGCTATCAATGCTGTCAAACCAAAAGCACATGCTTCATACTCGGCCATGTTATTAGTCACTCTGAATGTCAACCTCTTGGCTAAAGGCAAAGTCTCCCCTTCGGGGGTCACTATCACGATTCCAATTCCAGCTCCCTTGTAATTCACTGCTCCGTCGAAATACATCTTCCATCTCTGAACTGTTATTGCTTGGATCTCTTCATCTGGAAATTCAAACTTATACTGATCCCCCTCAACAGGTTGCATTGCCAGAAACTCCGCTACTACTGCTCGCCCTTTGATCACTTTGGAGGTGAGATATTCAATGTCAAACTCTGTCAGCAATACCAACCATCTGCCCAACTTTCCCACTAGTGAAGGCACCGAATGAAGATACTTCAGAGGATTCTCCTTTGCCACTACCTGGATCTTGTATGACTGGAAGTAATGCCGCAATTTTCTGGAAGCCCATACCACTGCAAGACAGATCTTCTCAACTTCTTGATACCGAGCCTCATACGGGAGCATCTTCTTACTCAGATAATAGACTGCATGTTCTACCCCTGTCTCATCTGCCTGTACCATCATTGCCCCCAGTGCTTCTGATTCTATAGCCAAATACAATATCAAAGGTCTGCCCGGCCTCGGAGGTTTCAATACAGGAGGCTTTACCAAGTACTCTCTGATCTTGTCGAAGGCTGTCTGACACCGTTCATTCCATCTCACTGGCTGATCTTTTCTCAACAGTTTGAAGATAGGCTCACATACTGATGTCAACTTGGCGATGAACCGACTGATGTACTGAATCTTTCCCAAGAATGCTCTGACTTTTTTCTCTGTCTTCGGTGCAGGCATTTCTGTGATTGCCTTGATCTTCTCGGAGTCTACCTCTATTCCGCCCATTCCCACTGTATGACCAAGCAATTTCCCTGATGTCACCCCAAACACACATTTCTTGGGATTTAGCCGCAGGTTATATCTGTCAACTCTCTGAAGGAACCTTTCCAGTGCTTCAATATGCCCAACTCTTGTCTCTGATTTCACCATCATGTCATCCACATACACCTCAATCTCTTTGTGCATTAAGTCGTGGAAAAGTGTGGTGGCCATCCGCTGATAGGTAGCCCCCGCATTCTTAAGCCCAAACGGCATAACCTTGTAACAATAAGTACCCCACTCGGTAACAAATGCAGTCTTGTGTTTATCTTCCTCAGCCATGAGAACCTGATTGTAACCTGAAAATCCATCTGCAAATGAATACATAGCAGATAAAGCCGCACTATCAACCAGAACATCTATATGCGGCAGAGGAAAATCATCTTTCGGACAAGCCTTGTTGAGATCTCTGTAGTCTACACACATTCTGACCTTCCCATCTTTCTTTGGTACCGGCACTATATTAGCCAACCACTCTGGATATTTTACTACTTCCAGGAACCCCACATCTATCTGTTTCTTAACTTCCTCTCTGACTTTCTCAGCCCATTCTGGTCTCATCCGTCGGAGTTTCTGTTTTATTGGCCTCATATTCGGATAAGTTGGTATCGTGTGCTGGGCAATGTTTCTGTCTACCCCAGGCATGTCCTCATAGGACCAAGCAAACACTTTGGCATATCTGACCAACACTTCTTCTAGTTTCTCCCTCTCTTCGGAGGTTACTTCTTCACTTGCAATCAGAATTTCCTTGGGGTTCTCAAGTGTACCCAAGTTAAATGCAGTAGTTCTGGCTGAACTGATATCAAATATGCTTGATTCGTGCAGAGCAAATGGAAATGACTCAGGCAAGTAAGCAAAAGAAATGTCTTTATTATTGGATAATGCGGAAGTACATTCAAACAAATCAGGAAGATAAATGTCTTCATCATCTATAGACACTTCTTCCTCTGCAATCAGATCTTCCTCAGGCTTTTCGTCCTCTCCCAGAGTCAGGCTTTCCAACTTCATCAATTCTTCTTCCCAATTCTCTGCTTCCACAGCTTCTTTAACCAGCGGCTTCTCACCCAACAAATCCTGGAAGATCTCAAATCCCGGTACCACAATTCCATTAACTTCCACAGGTTCAGGCTCCCCTTGATATCCTGAAGCTTTCACAAAACATTCCATCAGTTTCAGGCCCTTTTTCTTGACCTTTGGCTTTTCTTCATCAGACTTATACCCCAAACCTTTCCGAGTGGTCTGTCCTCTGAAATCTGGCAATTTTGAACCTTCACCCGGTTCAAATTTCATTTTCTCCATAATCCTAGCCACCCTAGGATCCACCCATTCCTCAAAAGTAGCTGACACCTGAAACCTTGTGAAAGGTTGTATCTCCAAGGCAGCCACGGCATTATCTACCTCAGCCCGGATAGTAACAACTTCTCCCTCATACGGGAACTTGATCATCTGATGCAAAGTGGAAGGCACGCCCCCAAGTTTGTGAAACCAAGGCCTTCCCAACAATAAGGCAAAAGTGGCTGGGATGTCCAGCACTGTGAACTCAACCTCATCTTCAATCGGTCCTACCTTGACCATAGCCACAAAGGTACCCTCAACTCCCCTTTTACTGTCATCATAAGCTTTAATAGTCATACTGGAGGGGTCCAAGTCTGTTGCTTTCATACCCAATTTTGCTAGAATTTTCAGCGGGCACACATTGATGGACGAACCGTCATCCACCATTACACATGAAGTTTTCTTGCCCCTCACTTCGGCCCTGATAAATAAAGGCCTATTATGATTCCTCCCCTCTGCTGGAAGTTCATCCTCAGAAAAAGATATCTGCAAAGCTTCTTTCTGAACTGACCCAACAAACATTGCAGGGTTGGCGTCTTCTGGTACCACAATTTTGCTCAAGGCCTCAACCATGGCCTGTCTATGCTCTCGGGATGCACATAACAGTTCCCAGATACTCACTTGTGCTCTAGTCTTCCTCAATTGCCTCAGCACTATATCCCCCTCAGTATTTTCTGCAGTCTCAACCACTTCTCTACCATCTGTCAAAACTCCTTTACCCTTCTCCGCCATATCATTGTAAAAGCGACCGCTACGCGTCATTCCCCTTACTTCTTCCTCATCACTGCTAGAGAAATCAAGCCAAAAATTTTTCCCCTGCTCTGCCTCATCTTCACTAGTACTATCCCAGATTCCAAGGCAAAAGGCTTGAGGGTGGAAGGATTTTAGGACAAGGTCTTCTGGGAGGCCAGAATTGATCATGTAGATTGGTGGGGGTACTACTGCTCGGTAATTGGGTAAGGGGTTTCTGTTTGTGTCTGGTTGTTCGGTTTCGGGGTCAGGTATCTTTTTGGAGTCAATGAGGTCTTGGATCTCGTGGCGCAGTCGGGCACAGTTGTCAGTGTCATGGCCCTTCTGCTGATGGAAATAACAGTAAAGGTTGAGATTGAAATGTGGTGGTGGTGGGTTTGGGATAGGTTTGGCTTCTAAAGGCTTTAAAAGCCCTTGCCTCTTCAGTTTCTCTAGCACTTTTGACAGGGGCCTTCCCAAGTTAGAAAACTGCCGGTTCCGGATAGCGGCAATCTCAGCAGAAACGGGCTTTGCTCCCGATGTTCCCCCAATGGGCCTCCTGTTCAGACCATAGAATTTTCTATTCTCGGCCTCTTCTTCCTCAATGTCCATGACAGTTTCCCTCAACTGCCGAAAATCAGTAATCATGGAGGTCATCCTCCTCAGCTTCCCATAGATGGAGGGCTTGGTGCCCTTGATGATCATTTTAATCTGGTCCTTCTCTGAGGGCCTAGTCTGCATTTTCAACAACTGACCCCTCCATCGGTCCACGTACTCCTTAAAACTCTCCTCCGATTTCTGCTTAACATTCTCCAGATCGCGGAGTGACAGATCGATCTCTAGGTCAGTGACATACTGCTTCAGGAAAGCATCAGCTAACTCCCTCCAATCTTCCTTCACTTTCTTCTCTAAACTGTGGTACCACACCACGGGAGCTCCTTCAAGCGACATCCCGAACATTTTCTGCACTTGGCGCTGAGATAAGCCAACTGAACTCATGACTGATACAAACTGTCGGAGATGCACCCTTGGATCCCCATTCCCGTTAAACTTAGCCATATCAGGCATCTTGAACTGTGCCGGCAACTGTTCCTCAAAAGTCAGTGTGTCATAATCCAGCAAATCCTCATTCTTACCCCTCATCTTGCGGGTAACCGACTCAACCTGATCCCGGAGTTTCTGTAACTCTGCCTGAGACCCAGATACTCTGCCTGCTGCATACTCTGCCATATCATCATCAAAAGCGGGGGTATCATCCCCCAATCTGTTCGGAGATTCCTCTTGCCTCACATCCCCAGAATTAACCCCGGCACGAGACCCAGCTATACCAGCCATAGCAGTAGTCAAAGCCTGCAACTGTTCAGTGATCTTGGCGAGACCGTTCTCTAACTGATCCATACGGGACACCTCATTATCGGATTCACTCATACTTGTTCTTTTAGTGAGTCTGGTTCCTTCCCTAACCCAAACGGTATCTATGGTGTCTTTTTTAAGACACAGAGGATGTCAACAAGGTATATGTATGCATGATGTGCATAAGAAGTATATAACATATATAAATCAAATAAAATTCTCAAACAAATCGGCCTATTATCATTTTAGAAGCTTTTGGGACAACTGTCATAAGAGTGAACCCGTCCCAGTTTAAATGGCCCAACGAGTTCATGTCTTATGGCAAAGAGCCCAACTAAATCCAAATGATAATATTCCGAACACAATCATAAAATGGCCCATTGTTATTTAGAAGCCTTTTGGCCCAATCGTCATAAGATGTGTTCTTGTCCCAGTTTAAATGGCCCAACAAGCCCATATCCCATGATAAATGGTCCAAATGGATCCAAACAACGATGTTCCCAAACACAAGCATAAAAGAAAGATGATGCAAACATGACATAATAATTTTTACAAAGTGGCCCATCAACATTTCAGAAGCTTTTGGCCTAATAGTCATAAGGTGTGAACTTGCCCCAGTTTAAATGGCCCAGCAAGCCCGCATTTCTGACAATAGTCCAACTGCATCCAAATGAGGATGGTCCACAAGCACATATTCAAGGAAATAATTGTTACTTTAGCCAACCCGGTCTATGGGTGGGTTAGCAAGAGTATAGACAAAGGCTCTCACCGGCGAAGGATGGCCCACAACTAGGTCTCCCCACTCAAGGGTTCGAGCAACCAAGTGAGCGCACCCTTTTTTATACACTAAGGTACGTGCCAATGAGCTATGGTGTGTGACGGACTGTCAAATGGATTTCCCGTTGTAGATCCCCAGAGGGAAGGTGGAGCGAGGCTCACTTAAATACCCAAGCCTCTTAGGCTCTTATCGCTTGTTGTCAGGAATAAACAACGAGTCCTCCAAATTAGTCCATCACAATAGGCTACGAGTAGATGGCTATCTAGGTGCCTTCACAGCTTTTCCTTCTAGAAAGGTAGTGAATGAAGGAAGACACCAAACCATTACCTAGCCTCAAAATGCCTTTGATTAAACCCTCACTTTATCCACTATAGACACGGTCAATTAAAACATAAATCCAAACATCACAAGACAATATTCGGGGCCGATTCTCTATCCCCAGTGGAGTCGCCAGACTGTGGGAACACAGAAATCTGGGGCGACGCATGCTGTCCCGGGCTCGCGGCCCGTCGGGAGTACGGAGTAGCCACGGGGGACTAAACCGGAGAATAATGGAGTCGCCACCCGGTGTGAACCGGGAAAATGAGATTTAAGGCCGCACTCACCCCTCGCAAGGGAAGACCTCAAACCGTTGGGTTCGGAATGGTCCCTTACTTATGCCATTTGTAATGAAAGGATTTACATAATAATTTAATCAGGCTTAAGTAACACTTATTCCTAAGAATATCATGCTTCTATATTCATGGGTACAAAATAACACTCATACATACATTTCACATATATCTCATATCTAATAACACATGCCTAAAAATACCTCAAAGTAACAATGAACATACAACTTCATTCAGCATATCATATTCATGAAAACACAAGCATACATAATATCCGCACAAGCATACATGTGAGCACTTTTCCAAGTGATACGTGGAATTGTATCCCAAGTACAGACCGCATTACCGTCCATTCGGAATCGGCTACGGAATTTATGTCTGGGTTTCCATCCGATATATCACAAGAAAATAATACTCCAAAGTCATCATGGCATAGGCATATGAATCGTAATGCGTTAAATCAAGACTAAGGCAAACGACGCAACTAATGGAATAAACATGCTTTTCATTATTATGTGCACAAAGATAAGAATGACTATGTGTGGTTCCATAAAAAATCACCTAAGAAACAATATATACGTGGCATGTGATGAATATGTCTCAGTTCAGTGTGTTCGCGTTCGTGTAGCGTTCGTAAACGCGTTCGAACGGAAATGAAACAGAATGCTCACGTTCGTATGGCGTTTGTTAACGCGTTCGAACGGAAATGAAACAGAATGCTCACGTTCGTATGGCGTTTGTTAACGCGTTCGAACGAAAAAGTGAGACCTGATGCGATAATGCAAAATGTATGCGCGTTCGAGTTGCGTTCGTAAACGCGTTCGAACGGGAACAGACCTGATGCATGAAATGGGACGCAATACATAAACAACAAAATAAAGGGGCGCGGCGAAGTACTGCCGTAAAGGTGGCCTTTTGGGGCTCTTGGTCTCTCAAGAGAGGACCTTTAGACCAACATACTAAGCCCATGCGCGTCACATCACACATACAAAAATAGAGCCAATCATATCAAAACCAAGTATGCCCGATTGAACACATCTTACATCCAATCCGAACACACATCAACCGGCGCGGCAAAGCATCGTGGTAAAGGGTTTTAACCCCTCCCCATAAGGGATCTTTCATTCCACTTACTAAGCCCATGCGCTTGATTGAACCATGCATAAAAAGATAAAGTCAATAATATCAAACTAAGTATGCCCGATTGAACGTATCTTGCATCCAACCGAACACACATCAACCGGCGCGGCGAAGTAGTGTCACAAAGGTGGCCTTTTCGGCTCTTCGTCTCTCAAATAGAGGACCTTTGGACTAACTCACTAAGCCCATGCGCTTGATTGAATCATGCATAAATAAACAACATACAGAATTCAAGTGACGAAAAATAAACAAACCAAAGCAACACAAGGCAAAAGATAGTGCCGTTTACTCAAGCGGTACGTGGAGTTGTGTCCCGAGTACAGATCATATTACCGTCCATTCGGAATCGGCTATGAAATTTATGTCCGGGTTTCCATCCGATATACCGCGAGAGTTAACACATTTCTCATTCATCCCATACCCACAACACACATCATACATAAACAGGATTCAACGAATAAGTAAAATATAATCAAAATAAATAACAAAAATCACGTAGAGATGGGTGTGAAAAGTACCCTCAGGTCTAACCTTTTAAGCCGTCTCTCGGACTCGCGTTTCACGAAGATCGGAAGGGGTAAAGCTCCGCAACTTTTCTGGTTCACTGGTTCAGCGTCCTAGCTCACTGCTTTGCTGTTTTGCTTGCGGTTCGAACTCCGTTCTGCTCCTGTTCGGCCTCTGTCTTGCTGCTCACTGCTCGGGCCACCTGTTTTAACGTTTTCAATGAACTGTTCCAAGTTTGCGTGGGTTCTTAGTGCAGTTGTGTGTGATTATTTTTAAGATTATCTATGCAGTTTTTTATGTTACTGTTTTTAAGGTTTTTTAGGGACTGTTTTAAGAGGATTTGGGCTGCTGTTTAGGTGATTCAGGGGCTGTTTTTGAGTGTTTGTTAGGGGGTGTTTTTGTGTGTTTAGTGGTTGTAAGGGCTGTATGGGGGATGTGTTCTCGGTGCAGGAGGGGAGTGTTTTGATTTGGCTAAGGAGGGTTATTGCTTGTGGTGGTCTCGGTTATGGTGGAGGATTGAGGCTCTTGTTGTCTCGGCTATGGAGGAGGTGGTTAGGGCTCTTTGTTCTCTTTTTTGTGTATATGTGAAGTGTCTTGGGCGTGTATTAGAGAGAGTTTGGGCGTGAATTCTATGTGTCAAGGAGAGGATGGCTTTGGTTAGGGGTTGTTTATATAGAAGATGTCTAGGGTTTTCTTTTCTCACAAGGAAAGAGTTTGGTATTCAATTAGGATCCTAAGAAAGGTATACACAAGATTGAGGGGGGACAAAATATTTTAAATTAGGAAGTTGTAATATTTAATTTGTGTTTGTTTAGGAATACAAATATTAGATTGGTAATTATCTATTAGATTAGGATGATTATATTTGATTATAAATTGGTTAAGATTGATTTTAATTAGGCATATCTTCTTTTTAATTTTAGTTTAAGTTTGGTAAATGTTTTATTTAATTGGGTAAATGGTTTAAATATTTTATTTAATGTTTAATATTTAAATTAATATTTATTTATTTAATTTGGGATGTGTTTTATGGGCTTTGGGGAGCTAAATGGGCTGGGGGTGAGGCTAGCAGCAAAACCAGAATTACCGACACACCGACACCGTTCGAACGCTTCCTCGAACGCGACACGAACGCCCGCAATCTGTTTGACGTTCGAACGAAGTAACGAACGCAGCACTAACGAAGACAGTGAGCTTGTTTATTCTGAATTTCCCCTTCCGATATCCGTTTCCCGCGGCTTCCGTGACTCAAAAGGTAGTGCCTCCAAATGAGACTCATCATCGGGTTTCACATGCAAAAATGCACAATGATAACCGTAATTAGTACATAAGTTGAAGATATGCGTCGGAACCAGATTAAGCTTCTCATTTTCACTAACTATTATCACTACATGGCATATTTATGCTTGAGACATGACATAATTCAATGTGTATGTGCGACGAACCCTAAGGTGGCATTTAACATCCTAGGATAAATTAAGAATGGCGAAAACTGATCCTGATAAAGGGTACTTGTCGCAATGCCATATGTTCAAAGTCGTGACTCTACTTCAGTCAATACCTTAAGGCATAGGCATCTTCTTGTTACACAATCCAGCGATGCCATTTTATTATTATGCATCGTGACTCCTACATAATTAGAATCCCGAGGTAGAGAGCACCCTCATGATTCGCGTCGTACGACAAGTATTGAACATCCTGACGTCCACAAAACCTGACCCAATAGAGAGAGCATTCATATGTTCGGCATTGCAATGCTAACCCGATTTCAGGGCCAATACCAGTTCTTCATTGTCACTGCCCAAAGCAATTCCAACACTACCATCACACTAATGCCTTCACATGAGCACTTCTCTAACTACTACATGTCTAAAACATCATCAATCACAAAGCATAATTTCCCAACACATCCATATAATTGAACAAATGCTCTATTTTTACAATCTTTTATTATCAACTCCCGAATAAATTAAACTCATATTTTATCAACTTCTAGTGCATGAACCCCAATAACTATGATCAAAACATCAAAAACAATATCCCCCCAACAAGCTATGAAATTTGGTTATAATATCCATTTTACACATTGACATTATTTCAACCAAAACTTAGGAACAACTCACTCTAAACAATTTGGAATTTCATCACCTAAAATATGGAATTTCCATATCTATACAGAACCGAAATTAATCTACTTATGCAATAAATCCAACTTATGCACATATCATAATTTTCATCACGTAAAATTTGGAATTTCCAAATCTATACAAAAATCGAAATTAATCAATTTTTATGCAATAAATCCAATTTTCACAAGATTAATCAAATTAATCTTACACCAATTAAGTCCCACAATCATGAAATATCTCTAGAAAAATTCGAGGTTCTTTCAATGGCTTAATAACTCTAGAATGGCAACTAAGTTGTCCAACAACAAATTGAACTCAAATTACCTTAATCTAGTTCAAATCTTACTTACACATGCATCTAGCCACTTAATCCATTATCCAAATCAAAAAGCCCAAAAATAGAATGGAAAAGAATCTATACATCTCATGCTCTTAACAAGAACAACAAGAAACAACTTTCTAAAACAAAGAAGACATAAAAATTACCTTTAATTTACCTAGTCTTCTATGAAATTTGTTCTTACTTTGATACTTCTACCTTCATTCTCACTTTTTTTTCATTTTTGAATGAATGAAAGAAGCTAGGTTTTTGGTCAAACCAAGCACACTTGAGAAAGGAAACAATTTCACTTATTATACAATATCTGAAGTTCTGGTGTTTTATGTCTCGGTCTTCTTATCCGAAGGGTATTATCTTTTAAATGTCTCTTACCTTACCTTATAGGATACTATACAACACATCGAATTCACTTGTTTCTGGGATTATCATCGAGGCTAACATTGAGGTCCATCATTACTGTTGTTGTCTAACGAGAGTATGGAGGGTGGGTTTGATCCTGAGGCCTTTTTGGTTGTGGTGGTCTCACTAGCAATGCGTGCTGTAGTTGCACATGTCGATTATTTATAATCCTAGGATTTCCTAATTTACATATCTTATATTGGGCTCCCACACTAAGGTACAACTGTTGGGATTTATTTGAATCACCTCCTTTAACTTTACTCCTGATTTATTTCTGACTGTTGGTCATACTATCCTTTAATGAGAACTTCCTTAAGTTTCCTCCTCTCTCGAAATCCTACCATACTCTTTCTGTTATTCTTCCTTTTGAAGTTTGCTCTATTACTTAAATTTCCTACTTATCTCAGTTTCTTAAACCTCTTAAGTCATTAATTCTCCGAAATTTCCATATTTTTACGACAAGTTGTGGTATTACTAATGTACCTTTGGTTTGGGTATTGCTCTCTCTGGTTCTTTACTCTTTTGAGCCTTTACTTCCTTGAAGGCTTTCAGTTCTACAATAAGATAGGTTATCCCTTCTAGATTTAACTAGGCTTACTGTGAATTCAAATTACTCTATCTCATGTAAAATATTACTATCTTAGAATTATTACCTAGGTTCTCTTAAATTTCCTGATTCGACTATCTTGATGTCTCATGATTTGTCTGTCCCGTTAGATATTCTCCATTACTTGTACAAATCCTTATTGGGCTCTAAGTTTATGGGTGAATATATGCCTTTCCATAGAGATCTGAGAATACACATTACTCTTAATTGTTTAAACTCGGTGATGGTCTGGTTAGGTGTCTATATCATAACTAGAGTAGGACTACTGGAGAGAAGAATTATCATTCGTTCTGATAGGGTCCGTATCGACGTCTCCATGCCTTAGGGTTCCACACATTTTATCAACTATTCGGAGGTCTCCACTTAAGTTATTGTCCTTAAGCTATGTTATTTGTGCTACTATTTGTACTGAACTTCCTTATTACTTCATGCATCCTTCTATATTATTTATTTCCATAACCTATCTCTTGGCTCTAAACTGTGCTACTGAGGCTAGTGGTGGTTAATTCTTATTGGCTACTTTCTAGATCTCTGCTCTTGCTATAGGCTACAGTTATGAAATTTAATCTTACTGTCTATACTGGTACTTTCGTTGACTCTTAAGTGTCTCCAATATAATGAGCATGTTTCTTACGTTCGTATGGGTTTCTACTAGTACTGCAAGCCTTGTGCTGACTTACATAGATTCTGAATTATGATGGGTTCTCTTCTTTCTAACTTTAGAAACTTTCTTGGACCTTTTCTGGGTGATCTATCTTTCAGTGTTTGCTGCCTCTGTCTCAGACTATATCATTATGGATACCGAACTTTCTTACTGTTATCTCTATCTATACCTGTAAAAGATGGAACAATAATTTTATATCTCCACGGAGTCGATGTTCTTGTTCTGGTATTTTATGTCATGGTAAATTCTATTACTCATGTAAGGATAGGTATGAGATAGACTCCGTCAGGATAGTTTCTTTAACCGGTATTATTAAAGGATTAGGATTTGAGTAGGTCATGGATCCATACCGAATTCATTGGTTAAGACAACTGACCATTTTTCCCTACGACATTCATTTTATTTATTTACGAGCCTGGGTTTGGGTGTCTTGAATCTCTATGCCTTTCTTGGTATATCCAGTCTATTAGGAGTTTCCACAACCAAATAAGATTTCTTGCTTCTTTTATCTTTTTGACGATCCTTCGTTATTCAGGAAGCTTGCTATCTATACGAGGTACTCAAAGCTATCAGATCTACTTGAAATAATTTTATGAGGAGAGAAGGAATCTTACTCGGGTCTACTTGATATTTTATTCTTGCTCAGGCTTGCTATATTCCCCGTACTACTTTAAGTTCTTGAATTTTCTCTCTATTTCTCATTATGTATCTCTACCTCTAATTGTCTCTTGTTGCTTTAAGAATTTTTACATCATTTCTTACTTTTCTTATAACTTTCTCTTTTTAATCCTTTGGATGAATATTATTTAGACTTTACAATCTATTTTCATAATTTTTCCTGAATTTATGATAATAAACCAAGATGACTACAGAAGGATTCTCAACTAGGACAAGGATTATAGTCACTTTCATCTGGAAGAATATGACTTGAGGACGTACTTGAGGATCAAATACTGGAGAGGTAGTGCCTCGCATATGGGCATCTCGGGCATACTACGTATACAAGACCCCGACACTCTACCCAATACAGTCACTGACTCCCTAGACCATGTTCTAATACCAACTTTGTAACATCCCCCACTTGGAGATGCTACCGACAGGGAATAGGCTGACATATCCCCCTGAGCCTCTAACTTTCTGACTGTAAATGTAACTACTAATCCATTCTCAAATTCAACCCCATACACAAGGGCCATTGCCCAACTCAAAAACATAAGATGCATTCTATACTCATAACGGTATTCACAATAATGCTTCACTTTACAACTTTGTTAATAGACACATTTAACATATTACAATGTCTTATGCACTACTAACAACTGCATGCAACTTTACTTTGACTCGGACTGTACAAAACTTCTTAATCAACCTGGTGGTCCCAAACACCCTAGTGACTGCCATTAATATCCATCCTCTCGAGCTCGCCTCCAAGTAACTTATAAAATAAAAACACTAGGAGTGGGGAGGTTAGATTGTTTGAACAACCTAGTGAGTGGACAGTTTAAAACAGAAATTGAAATACTTTATGAAACATTCATTTTTCTGAAATGAAAATCCTCTCTAGGAAAACCGATCTTTTCTGAAAAATCTTTCTTATCTGAAAACACATCTCTTTCTGTGAAAACTCTTCTGGAAATCCTTTCTGTCTGTAAAACTCTGAGATTCTCATAAAATTGTTTCTCTTGAAAACTCTTTCATAAAACTATCTTTTCAAAAAAAGAATATCTTTTAGAATCTGTAGAAATCCTGACATATGAGGGCGTTACGTATCGCCATTTCCCTATACGCCTAACTATTGGTCTTGAGGTATTACGTCTCACCGTCCCCTAAGCCACTGATCTAGAGCCAAGTGTGTAAATCCATGCAATTAGGGCGTTACACATCACTGTCCCATAATACATGCCATCACATTGTCTCTGAATCTAGGATCTAAGGGCATCTACCATCCCTAGTCATGAACTACCATTTAGTGGCTTTACATATCACCGTCCAATAGTCTTGATCTACATGTGTACATGTTTATAACCATCAATTCCAATAACCGTTAATTCCATAAGTCACATCTGAGGTGAGTTTTTCCCTCATGCCTCCAAAAATCACAAACTAATGCTTTTAAACTAAAATTTTATCAAAACGTTCTCATTTATGAAATAACTAGAAATCATCTTAGCTAACGCCCGAATGCATTTAAAAATAACTCTCGAATAAAAAATAAATGAGTATATCTCAACTTGGAAAGAAAAAGTCCACTCACTGATTTGGAATCTGGCTGATACTACCTCACTTCGTCAAAGAGAATTACGGTTCCTGCAGATAATCTATAATCGATAACCTTAATTAGTACATAAGTTGAGAGATATGCTTCGGAACCAGATTAAGCTTCTCATTTCACTAACTATTATCACTACATGGCATATTATGCTTGTGACATGACATAATGCGTGTTATGTGCCGATACGAAACCCTAAGGGTGGCCTTTAACATCATAGGATTTAGTTGGAATGGCTAAAACTGATCATGAGAAAAAGGTATGTGTCGCAATGCCAGATGTTGTGCATCACGACTCCCACTCGCCATACCTAAGGCAGAGGCATCTTATTGTTACACATTACAAGGCCAAGTTTTATGCATCGTGACTCCCACATGATTAGACCCGAGGTAGAGAGCACACTCATGATCCGTATCACGACGCCAAATATTGAATGTCGCGACATCCATAAAACCTGACCCAAGGTAGAGAGCGTTCATATGTTCGGCGTCGCGACTCTAACCCGATTCCAGGGCCAATACCATTTCTCCATTGCCATTGCCCAAAGCAATTCCAACACTACCATCACACTAATGCCTTCACATGAGCACTTCTCTAACTACTACATGTTTAGAACATCATCAATCACAAAGCATAATTTCCCAACACATCCATATAATTGAACAAAGGCTATAGTTTTTACAATCTTTGAGTTATCAACACCCGAATAAATTAAAATCATATTTTATCATCTTCTAGCGCATAAACCCCAATAAATTATCATCAAAACATCAAAAATAATCTCCCCCCCCATCAAGCTATAACATTCGGTCCTAATATCCATTATACACATTGACATTATTTCAACTAAAACTTATGAACAATTCACTGTAAAGAATTTTGAATTTCATCATCTAATATATGGAATTTCCATATCTATACAAGAACCAAAATTAATTTACTTTTATGCAATAAATCCAACTTACACACATATCATAATTTTCATCACTTAAAATCTGGAATTTTCAAATCTATACAAGAACCGAAATTATTCTATTTTTATGCAAGAAATACAATTTTCACAAGATTAATCAAATTAATCTAGCACCAATTAAGTCCCACAATCATGAAATATCTCTAGAAAAATTCTAGGTTCTTTCAGTGGTTCAATAACTCTAGAATGGCAACTAAGTTGTCTAACAACAAATTGAAATCAAATTACCTTAATCTAGTTCAAAGTTTACTTACACATGCATCTAGCCACTTAATCTATCATCCAAATCAAAAATCCCCAAAAATAGAATGGAAAAGAATCTATACATCTCATGCTTTTAACAAGAACAACAATAAACAACTTTCCAAAAAAACAAAAAAAAAGAGACATAAAAATTACGTTTAATTTTCCTTGTCTTCTATGAAATTTGTTCTTACTTTGATTCTTCTACCTTCATTCTCACTTTTTTTGCATTTTTGAATGAATGAAAGAAGCTAGGTTTTTGGTCAAACCAAGCACACTTGAGAAATGAAACAATTTCACTTTAAAAAAAAAAATTATATATATATATATAAAAGGGAGCCAATTGTTTAGGGTTTTTTTTTTCAAATAATAATTCATTTTAATCAAATTAAAAAGACTTGGTAATTAACATGATACATGGCATCTCATTTAACTATATATTACAATAATATATATTAAATAAAATCCATATGTTTACACATGTGAGTCAAATAGCAAAAAGTCAATATTACATTGATAAAGACAATAGTTATTTTTCTTTACATGTGTCACCAATCAATTTATTAATTAATATGTATCTAATCCAATTATGTATCAAATACAAATACACATTAAAAAGACCAAAAAATTATCCCGACATGTGAAAATTCATTTACTGATTAAATGATTCGAATTAACAAATTTAATCTGATAAAATATTATGAATAATAGGTATTATTCATAAAGCGTTGTCCAAGTGATCAACAATTACACTTCATATTATCGGACTCTCTAAGTTCAAATTTATCCAAAAAGAAATCAAATTTCATATCCATAATTCACCCACTCGTAAATTATGACGACCACAGATAATCTCACTGAACTACACAAGTCGAGATCATCACATACGTATAACCCTCCGCCACGGGCTATCCATATTATACCAGGGACATAGATGGGAACGTCAAATCCATAAGGTATAATATAGTCGACTTACAAATTTACGATCTCTAAATAACAATCAGAACTCATTTCCGCAGTGTACCATTGTTGGACAGTTATGACCAATAGCGTCACTTTTTGTACAGATCATGGTGTTGATGTACAAATTAACTATGTGACAAAGGAAATTGCTCTTTTATCATTTGTGATTAGATCACCAAGATGTATAAATGATAAAAGGTCCATATGATTAGTTCCTGGATTGAGATGATATGAGACAGTATCAATCCACGAAGGTTTAATCATTAAATATCCCTAGTCAGAGTATTATCGAGATTGGACATCAATAATGCATAAAAGACTAGTATTACACTTGTGCGCGTTGTGAGGGCATAACGGCATAGTTCTCATATATTTGGGTATATGATACTCATGCAAGTGTGGTAGAAGGTTGTGTTTTACAGTTGGTACGAAAAACAGCTTCGCTCTGGATAGACCCCTCAGAATTCCATTGGTAGTATGACTGTGTGTCTATGGAAGTCTGAATCAGGGTAGATGTATTTGGTCTTAACCTGAGACTTGCACCTCTAATACTTGCGACAATCAATATACATTTGTTTTGGTCGTCAAGGGCTTTAACAGATTCTGTGTACACCTCTGCTGGGTATATTGAGAATCGTAGTGTGTTGGGTGTGATGTCAAGACGGAAGAATCACTCCAGTCATAGTGGAGATGATGGTCACGTAGGATACGGAACTGGTTCTCTTATGTACTGCAGTCATCGGGATAATATGACTAGGTCATGATTATCCGATTATAGAGACTAGTTTCCAGAGATCCGATATTTGCTTCGTACGGGGCAGAGACAATTTCAGCCCCAGACCTTGCACGTGACATCCGATACTGGATCGAAATACGCAATACTACGTATACTACGCCTGATATAGATCACATATTCCTGTAAGGATATTTCTGGAGAATTGGGTTGGCACGGCGCTTTGCTAGAATCCAACCTTGTCTTGTAAATCGGTATAAACGTAGTACTAGGTATGTACATGTTCGGATAGTCCGACGACCGTATTTACTGCCAACATATCTGGGGATCTCATGGGTCGCTTCCCGAAGATTCACCGATGACGTATGACTCGCACTTTATTAATCTGGGATTAATTAGTAAAGAGAAAGAATTAATTTGGGATTAATTAAGGAGATATTTTATCTGGGATAAAATATCATTAAAAGAGAGATAACGATTAATTTGGAATTAATCGATAAAATAATATATTCGATATATTATACGAAATTGGATTTCAACACGGAATTAAAATTAGATTTTAATTCGGACGAACGAGTTAATTTAGAATTAATTCGTTAGCGATGTGAATAGTGATTTTGCTAGGCATAATTATTTAATTGCGTCGCAACGAAATATTCGTTAATTTGGAATTAGTGAACTCGAGCCCGATAGTGTTTGCGAGCGCATTCGCATTTCGTATTCCCGTGCGGCACGCAAGTCACATCAAGCGTCAAATCATTAGTCACATCAAGCGTCAAATCACATGTCACTTTGTGTGATGTGACAATTTGATTGATTGATTGATTGATGGTAGTTGTTGGCAAAGCTTTAATTGGTTTGACTTTTGAAAGCCAAAAATTATGTATATGATTTTTGGAAAATCAATTACCAATTACACAACACATAACACTCTCTCTCTTCCTTCTTCCTCCCTCCCTCACGCCCACAAGGGGCTATTTTTATTCTGGTTTTTGCTTACTACCGAGACCAAGGAGAAGCAAGTGATGATTTTTGTGGCAAAAATCAAGATTGCTAGCACACTATGGAGACATACATAGGTGATAGGGAACCCATTTGTGAGCTTGGAATCATCAAACAAAGCTTGTAGCTTGATGGATCATGCAATGGTCGAATCTTGGAGAGCCAAAACAGTGCACTGCCGAGCACTCAATGAGGGCCAAGAAAAGTTTTGTTCTTCGTCGCATCGCTCAACCGATCGATGTAAGTATTCTGCAACTTCCTCGATGTATTCACATGTTGTTTCTTGCTTGATAATCGATCCTCGGGACTTAGAGAAACCCAACAATGGTATCAGAGCGAGTTAAAAGCTTGAAACTTGATTTAGGGTTAAAATTGGGTAAAATATATTTGAGCATGATTTAATGAAATTGGATGATTGAGTATGCTTAAATGTAGTTTAATTGAAGTTTGATTGGATCAATTCATGAAATATTGTTTGGAAAAATTTTGCCCAAAAATTTAGGCTTGGCCGAATTGATGATGCCCTAATTGTCTTGGTAATTTTTGTGTTTTTGATCATTGGATGAGTTGGAAAACAATTGGGTAATGTTGAATTGGATTTAATTGGATTGAATTCGAATCGGACATAAAAATCCCCACAAAGCCGAGACTTGAAGCATGTAAAATGGGTTTGATTTTTGATCAATTGTGTTGGACACTAATTGTAGTTAAAGAGCATGATTAATTAGGTTAATTGGTGTTTTGGAAATATTGATTTAGGTAATTAATTATGCTATACACTTTGGTTAATTAAATTTTGAAATTGGAATTTTGGAATTTATTATATTGGGCTAATTTTGGAAATTGGGCTTGAAATGTTGTAATTGAGTTTATTGGGCTTGGTTGTACCAAGATGGGTTTAGGCTTAATTGGTTGGATCCAATCGGGCCCAAAACCGTTTCCATAAAGTCCAAATGCGACTAATGGACCTTTAAAATTTTAATTGGGCCTAATGGGCCTAAATTGATTTCTAGGCTTATGGGGTTATTCTTTGATTGGGCTTTGTTATTTGGGTTTGACCCAAGTTGACCAAAAGTCCATGCCTTAAGAAATTGATTGAAAGCCCATTGGACTTTAATTAAATAAACATTAGATGTTAATCGAGCTTTGAGACCCGTAACGATAAAATTTGGAATTTAAGTCGTAAAGGTTCGTTATTAAGGTGTAATATTTAATTTAGAATTAAATAGCGAATTAGTATTAAATACATATTAAATTGGATTTAATGTTGTAGTTTAATTTAATTCAAGAATTCGTACTTTGAGTACTTATTCGCAAAACGAGTTGGACTCGCGCAAAATCAAATCGTTGTTTGAACATTGGATGGTCATTAATTATCAGATTAACTAATTGGATTAGATTGATTGATAACATGCTTGTGTGAATACATGGTTACGATGCATGAATAATGTATATCGGATGGATATTAGATGGGTGGGGCATTTTTACAAATTGTTGTAATAAATTTGGAATTTATTAATTGGACCTGCGTGTCCAGCCTATTACCTCCTTACTCTATGTATTTCTCTTCTCACCTATTCCCCTAATGTAAATGAGGTTTCTTTAGAAGTGTTATGTAATCGGGTAGAAGTAATACTTGTGCTAGAGGGAGAGAGGAAATAGAGAGATTTGTTCTAGGAACAATGTGTAAGTATCCATCAGCATATCATTATTATTTATTTTATTTTACGCGCCTTATTATGTGTTTAGAATGCATGTTTAAGGGTGTATGATGATGAGACCTTAACAAAGATAATAAATTGGTTGCCAATTTGCACGCGAAAACCCCACAAAAATATTAAGCGTTTTTCCTTCCATTGAGTGATTCTTACTCAAGATCCAAGACTGGCACTGGTTTGTTGGCCAAAGTCGAGACCTTTGTCCATCGAGGATGTGTTTGAATCACGAGAGCTTTGTTCCATATGGTGTCTTGTCCAAGTTGTGATTTGTTGGCCAAAGTCAATATCACTTCTTGTCCATCGACATTGATTACGAAGCTTTCCATGGTCAATGTGTTCCGCTTAACTGGGATCACTAAGTTTGTTGTGCCAAAGCCAAGGCTTAGTTGATTCAGAGGAAAAAGGTTAGGCATTATATTGGATATATTGGAATATATAAGATATATGTTTCAAACTTGGATGTCCACCTACTGGATCTAGGAATTGGATGGGATCCAATTGATCTTAGAGATCTACCTTGTTAATTATCATACAATTTATTGGCCAAAGTCAAGATTGTGTGATATTTAACGGGATCCTAGCCCACTAGGAAACACGGTTTCCCGAGTACTCGACAGAGGGTTAGAGGCTCGCCGAAAAATAGTGGGAGGCAAGTATTAAATTTGTAATATTCGTTTAATTACTTGCCATACGCGCTCATTCAAATATTTTTCATCATAAAATAATATATTAGTTGGACTAATAATTAGTAGTTGTTATAAAACAGTTGGACTGTATTCAAACTATTCATTTATAGTTGATTATATAATTGGATTATAGTAATCAATATATTTGATTAATTAATTATAGTTGATTTTATAATTGGATTATAGTAATCAATATAATTGAATTATCTATTAATTATAGTTGATTAATAGTTGGACTATAGTAATCATTATAATAAATAGTACCTGAAATCGTTGATTAAATGGTTGGACTATTAGAATCAAGATAAATTGAAAGATTAGCATTTAAAACATAAGCCTAGGGAAAATGTATTTAAATGGTTTAATTTTCAAATTGGGAATAAATTTCAGGATAGTCCTGAAAACTAATAAGTTACTTTATTTGATAAAATAACATATTAGGCTTAAGCCCGGAGTTAAGCAAATAGTAGAACATAATCTTTTGAAGATTTATGTAATGATAACTTTAGTGCTTAATCCATTAAGCTTGCCAAATAGACTCAATAATTTCTTAATCAGAACTGAGGATTCGATCCTTAACTTATGATAATGAAATTGAAGGATCTTCAAAGATCTATTCTTAGATCTTAGAAATACTAAATTGCAATAGTAAACTCTTGGAGAGTTAATGGCTATACTCAAGGAGTCGAAGCCAAACTTTGCAATAAGGCAAGTAGCGCAAGGCGCACCTTACTTCGACATTCTAGAAGGCCAAGGCTTGGTCAAAGGCTTCTGGAGTGTGAAAAGGGCAAATGTAAAATCATAATTATCTTCTAGGAAGATAAATGACATATTCCAAAATGTCTGCCTAAATTGTGGCAAACGGAGACACGGAAGCATGACTGCCGTATGGACAAGGTAGACATGAAGGAATTGAAGACGGTAAAAGGCTCCGACTTCAAATATGTTTGTCATAATATGATCACTACTAGTATTAAAATTGTATTTTAGATACTGAGTGTGGTACATAAATATGTAATGGTGTGCAGAATCTGCTATGAGCAGGATACTGACTTCAGTTGAGATCAATCTGCGAATTGAGAATGGGACGAAAGTCGCTGTTTTAACCGTAGATACCTAAATTTAGGAACTACCATTCGGGTGTGTACTTAAATTAGGAAACTGTTAGAATGTAACTAGTTTGACTAGAAACATTATCTATGTATCAGTGTTCAATCTGTTGCGGATATACCTTTTATATTCTAGAACACTAAAGTGTTTTATTTTATAAAGATGATATTGAGATAAACACATTAGATGTGAATAACAGAATTTATATTTTGAATATAAATAAATCTCAAAAATATAATATGACAAACTAATAGCTCAAAACTGATTTGATCAGAAGAAACTTAAAAGTGGCATTGTTGTCTGGGACACAATTAAACAAGACTCGTATATCCACACTTTCGAAGAGTGGGTACTAGGACATATTTGATTCCAATCAAATAAAGTCTACGAATCTAGTTTATTAGGCAAAATGCCTAAAACACCTTTACTTGGTAAAAGTGCAAATGCCACCGATCTGTTAGCCCTTGTTCATAGTGACGTAGGTGGGCCCATATCTAGCTAGGCTAGAGATGGATATGAATATTTTGTGACCTTTACGGATGTGGCATCGCGTAATGGTTATGTGTTTCTTTTGAAACATAAATCGAAAACTTTTAGAGTTTCGACAAGAAATAGACAAACAGATCGGCTAAAGTATTAAACCATCACGGTTAGACCATGATGAAAATACTTAAGCAATAAGTTTCTCAATTACTTGAAAGAGTATAGTATTCTTTCAATGAGGACTCCTCCCGGAACACGTCAGTTTGACGGTGTATCCGAACGGAGAAACCAAATTTTGTTGGACATGATAAGGTTAATCATGAGTCGCTCTGAGCTACCATTTCTTTCAACGGATATGCATTAACAGTGCAGAACTTATTGGAATAAGGTTCCATAAAAATCTGTTTGACAGACTTCATATTAGATATAAACAGGAAAGAAACCGGGTTTCTCATTCCTGAAGATTTGGGTATGTTGGGCATATGTTTGGATTATACCAAACTAAAACCCAATCGGATAAGTGCCAATTGTAGGTTATCCTAAGGATACCAAAGTATAGTACTTATACAACTCACAAGAGGATAATGTAATTGTTTCTCACCATGAGGTTTTCCTAAGAGGAATACCTATATGAGGTGGTAAGTGGGAGGAAAGTAAAACTCGATGAAAATCAGAGTAATACTTATCCAGGCACCGAATCTTATGGAACACAAATAGTTCATCAATGATGAAACTATACCAATAATCTTCTAATACACAAGAACCGCGTAAGTCGGAAAGAGTCAGAAAACAACATGGGGTATGAGTTTCTGATCTCGCCTCATAAAGATGTCAATCTTATTGGGGAATACGAACTGACTACGTATGAGGTAGTGATACAAGGTATCAACTCCCTATTATGGCAAAGTGCCATAATGTAGTTGTTGTACCGCAAGGCATTGTGCCTATTGGTACTATATAAGTCTTCAAGGAAGACATACATGGAAGGCAACATACCAACATACAAAGCTAGGCTTGTAACGGAAAGGTATCGTTATCAACATTGTGTCGATTACGACGAACCCTTTTAATTGTTGCCACGTTAAATCCATTTGGATAATGCTTCCCGATGCTGCATGTTTCATTTATGAAATATGACAGCTGAATGCCAAAACCGCTTTCCTTAAACGGAAACCTTTTGGAGGATGTTTATAACATCATGTCGGTTTTGTCATACCAAAACTAGCAAACAAGGATTGTAGGTTATTCGATCCATGTTAGGATTGAAGCAAGCATATGGTTATTTGAATTATCGTTTTGATGTAATAATAATGGTGTATGATTTAATTCGAAACGAAAATGATTCTTGTGTATATAAGGAGGTTAGTGGGAGCGCACTGACAGTGGCTGTCATATAATTAATGATAACATATCATTTCTTGGAAATGATATTCCCAAATACAATCGGTGAAAGCTAGGCTTTCGAGAAAATTCTCCGTAGAATTCTGGGAGAAACAACCTTTATTCTGGGAATAAAGATCTACTGGGATAGATCTAAAAGTTGTTAAATCTCTCCGAGAACTTGTATATTGAAAAATGTACGCGACCTGGTGTCTCATACGCTTTGAGCATTTTGAGTCACAAACAGGCCCAATCCAAGTGATAGTAACTGGATTGAAGTTAAGAACATCCTTCAGTATCTTAGATGAACTAAGGATGCTGTCTTGAACTATGGAGAAAGAGAACTTGAAGTGACTGGGATCACTGCTGCAAGTTTCCTAACCGATTAAAACGACTATAAAGTTTGAATAACGGAACAGTGAGCTGGAAATCTTCCAAGCAAGATACTGTTACCGAATAACCAACTAATGCGGGTTATTGCTGCAGCTGAGGCAGCAATAGAAGCCTTCTGGATTGATAATAATCTAATTAGATTAGATATAGTTCTGTTAACAGTTGAGCTAGGCTACAGCGCAGGCTAAAGAATTAATGGTCTCATCAACGATCCAGATATATACTTCGACTATTCATCTGATTCGTTCGGATCATACATCGTGGCGATGTGATGATCGTATAAATCGCATCAGATGATAATCATGCAAATCCGCTGACAAAAGTCTTTTCTCAGTAATTTGAGTGAACCGTACATAGTTCGGGTGTAAGACACTCGAGTGACTGGCTATAGGCCAAGTGGGAGATTGTTGGACAGTTATGACCCATAGCGTCACTATTTGTACAGATCATGGTGTTGTTGTACAAATTAACTTTGTGACAAAGGAAATTGCTCTTTTATCATTTGTGATTATATCACCAAGATGTATAAATGATGAAAGGTCCATATGATTAGTTCCTGGATTGAGATGATATGAGACAGTATCAATCCACGAAGGTTTAATCATTAAATATCCATAGTCAGAGTATTATCGAGATTGGACATCGATAATGCGTAAAAGACTAGTATTACACTTGTGCGCGTTGTGAGGGCATAACATCATAGTTCTCATATATTTGGGTATAGGATACTCCTGCAAGTGTAGTAGGAGGTTGTGCTTTACCGATGGTACGGAAAACAGCTTCGCTCTGGATAGACCCCTCAGAATTCCATTGGTAGTATGACTGTGTGTCTATGGAAGTCTGAATCAGGGTAGGTGTATTTGGTCTTAACCTGAGACTTGCACCGCTAATACTTGCGACAATCAATATACTTTGGTTTTGGTCGTCAAGGGCTTTAACAGGTTCTGTGTACACCTCTGCTGGGTATATTGAGAATCGTAGTGTGTTGGGTGTGATGTCAAGACGGAAGTATCACTCCAGTCATAGTGGAGATGATGGTCACGTAGGATACGGAACTGGTTCTCTTATGTACTGTAGTCATCGGGATAATATGACTAGGTCATGATTATCCGATTATAGAGACTAGTTACCAGTGATTCGATATGTGCTTCGTACGGGGAAGACACAATTCCAGCCCCAGGCCTTGCACGTGACATCCGATACTGGATCGAAATACGCAATACTACGTATAATACGCCTGATATAGATCACATATTCCTATAAGGATATTTCTGGAGAATTGGGTAGGCATGGCACTTTGCTAGAAGCCAACCTTGTCTTGTAAATCGGTATAAACATAGTACTAGGTACGTACGTGTTCGGATAGTCTGACGACCATATAACTGCCAACATATCTGGGGATCTCATGGGTTGCTTCCCGAAGATTCACCGATGACGTATGACTCGCACTTTATTAATCTGGGATTAATTAGTAGAGAGAAAAAAATTAATCTGGGATTAATTATGGAGATATTTTATCTGGGATAAAATATCATTAAAAGAGAGATAACGATTAATTTGGAATTAATCGATAAAATAATATGTTCGATATATTATACGAAATTGGATTTCGACACGGAATTAAAATTAGATTTTAATTCGGGCGAACGAGTTAATTTAGAATTAATTCGTTAGTGACGTGAATAGTGATTTTGCTAGGCATGATTATTTAATTGCGTCGCAACGGAAAATTTGTTAATTTGGAATTAGCGAACCCGAGCCCGATAGTGTTTGCGAGCGCATTCGCATTTCGTATTCGAGTGCGGCACGTAAGTCACATCAAGCGTCAAATTATTAGTCACATCAAGCGTCAAATCACATGTCACTTTGTGTGATATGACAATTTGATTGATTGATTGATTGATGGTAGTTGTTGGCAAAGCTTTAATTGGTTTGACTTTTGAAAGCCAAAAATTGTGTATATGATTTTTGGAAAATCAATTACCAATTACACAACACATAACACTCTCTCTTCCTTCTTCCTCCCTCTCTCACGCCCACAAGGGGCTGTTTTTCTTCTGGTTTTTGCTTACTGCCGAGACCAAGGAGAAGCAAGTGATGATTTTTGTGGCAAAAATCAAGAGTGCTAGCACACTATGGAGACATACAAAGGTGATAGGGAAACCCACTTGTGAGCTTGGAATCATCAAACAAAGCTTGGAGCTTGATGGATCATGCAATGGCCGAATCTTGGAGAGCCAAAACAGTGGACTGCCGAGCACTCAATGAGGGCCTAGAAAAGTTTTGTTCTTCGTCTCATCGCTCAACCGATCGATGTAAGTATTCCGCAACTTCCTCGATGTATTCACATGTTGTTTCTTGCTTGATAATCAATCCTCGGGACCGTAGAAACTCCAGCAACCACAGTCATGGATTTACTTGATCGCAAACATTTGCTGGATACCTATGCCCTATACAAAGGACTAACGGATTCTATCTTGATACACACCGGATATCATTAGCATCAATCCACACCCAATGAACAAGCAAAAGTCTGACCTAAAACGATCTGTGGCGTGACTGTCATCCAAGTGTGGAGGATAACTCATACATCCACCATGGTATCTAAAGTCTAAAGATCATTATGCTACTCGACTCGAGAAGATTCCTATTGGCGTTGGTGTACTATCTATTAGGAATTCTTTGGTGAGTCGTTCACTGTTTATAAAATAAACACCTACATATCTATACGAGTCCGAAGACTCACGGTTCACTGAGATAAATCATCGAACCAAGTCTCGATATATGACATGTACTGGTTTCAGCGGATTTTACTAACTGACCTGTGTCAGTAAATCTTGACCATGAACTTTATTTGAGAATATACAACTTATAGTGACGTATCTCAATGTCAATTACAACCTATGTTGTAACTGTGCACTATGTTATAAATCTTCGGGTCTTCGTCTAATATATAAATGTCACTAAATCGGATTTAGTTTCAATCTAATCAAATTATATCGAATATATATAAAGACAAGAGGTACTACTATATATACGTAATATTATGGAAAAATGAATTGTTTGTATTCATAAATTGGACATAAATACGATCCGGATTGGCGCTATGAGCACCAACCCTAACAGGTATCACCCGATGGCAATAAAATCATTTCCTTTTCTCTTGTGGACGTAGGTTAGAGTTACTTTTCGTCGAACCACATTAAATCTTGTCTCTTTGTGCTCGTTTGTCTCTTAAAAGTTTGTGATGTTTCCCACAACCAAGCAAATTTATCGTTGAAGGAGATTTATTCGAGGAGTAAATTCCAAATTTATCATTGAAACGAAAAACAGCCATCAACAATCAGATTAGATGATCCATGATTAAGCTTCATTATGTATCTTTATACAATTAACTACTCTTTAATTATATATAGAAAAATGATTGCTTGTCATTTACAGTTTTGATCACAAAAATTCTTTATCTTATATAATCTTATTCTAATGATTCTATTTCTCCTAAAATGTAACCTTAATTAGAATCCAATTGCGGCACAATCTCATTTTTATTTAGTGCATATTTTTAGTTATGTTCAATGACCCAAATTGTGATGATCATTTGATGATAATACAATATATATTTTTTTTCCCAAAAGGAAAGAGATGATATTCTCTTTAGTGAGAATTGAGATGCAAAGTGTAGAGTGGATGTAAAACATAGTGCTTGCAAGCTAACTCTGTTTGCTTTTCTTAAACAGATTAGTTAGTGCTGCTGGTGAAGCTATTGATTTCAAGTGGCCAAATGCACTTTTCTTCCTTTGATTTGTATACAATTTAATGGTGACATAATAATGAAACCCCATTAATCTTCTAGTACTATATATAATAATTATAGAATATTAGCTAGCAAGTGGTTGAGCAGGAGTTATAACTGTCCACTTATTGTTCATATCAAAGTTCTTTTCAACCTTCATTGATTAATTATCACATAATTAATTAAAAAAAATCTCAAAATATAAATACGTATATGTATCAATGTACCTTTTAATACATTGTTCGATGTTTTAATAAGTAGAAAACCTGATCATTTGAAGGGAAAAAAAAAAACCTAAAATGTTATTAATATATTCTTATAACACACGTTAGCCTAATTTATAAATTGTTTAATACAGTGGATATACAACGTATTTACATATACCGTAAGTTTAAAAAAATAATAATAATAATTTGTATAAACGCGTGCTTTAATATGCCAATCGAAATTTCACGATAACAAAAGAAATCAAATATTTTTTACACATAATGTAGTCTTTAATTAGAAAATATAGAGAATGAGTTAATTAAGCAAACTAGAGTGACTTAAGATTAAATTAAAGGGAATGGAGTTGCAACAACTCGGGGATGGTGATGATGATTTTTTGTCCCTTTCACTTTTAGTTAATTCTTCCTTAGTTTAATAATTTGGGTGGTTATCAAGTTGGTGACTTTATGCTTGTTTTATAATATATTCTCGTTTTGGTAAATTGTAGCTTAATTTGCAGAGAGAAATATCTTTGATTAAGTAAGAAAAATAAAAGGAGCATCCCAAATTTTTTTTTTTTAAATATTAGAATTCTCACCGTCAAATCACCCGATTTGGGTTTAAGTGAAATAGGTAAAACTCCCGACTTTCCCAAGATCTTACAAGAAATACATTTTCTGAACTCGAACCCATTACTTGACAATCAAATCTTAGACCATTTACCACCAAACCACACCCCTCGAGGCAGGCGGAGCATCCCCTCTTGATAATGGTAAACAAGGGAACATATGATTAGGCGCACAATTTTAAATTCAATATCCTCTGCGGATCAGATTGGGAGGTAATAGTATGTGAACTGCAACATCAACTCACTTGGGATTTTATCGTCCTGTTAAGTGGGTACCACTAATATAGGTCTGCCAGACTAGGTTTCTCCTCATATAAACAAATGGCAGGACAAAAATATTATCATTGGAAAATATTTTATCAAGGAAAAATGAGCCAAAACCCCTCGTATTTTAAAATTAAGCGAAACCTCCCTCTTGTTTAAGAAATCACAAATTTAACCTTAAGAAATCCAGAATTTGAATCGGTATTCGAGATCCATAATCATTCAATTTTGAATATGAGATGATTTTTTATCCCAAATTAAAAAATATATATATATATATTGACTGAGATTTGAGAATGAAAACTGTCTCGAATCAAAATCGGGATGAAATGAGAGGGGGCCGTTTTGAACCAGGATATCCTGATTGCCATCCCTACCTCATGTTTTATACTAAAAATCAAAATATTTATAGTAAGAATGTTGGAATTGGTGTTCTGAGCGCAAATCTGTATCGTATTTATAACATGATCATGAATACAAATAATCATTTTTTTTCCATAATACAATCCATTTAATGGTAGCACATCATGTCTTTTATGTAATATCCCGACGAGGCCATGATGCTTCTAGTGTAAGAGAGGAATAATCCATCTCTGTGAGCCTCGATTCTAACGAAAAACGGATATGACGCGCCCTAAAATTAGACAACCTGGAACACAATCCAACACCAAAACAACCTATAATAAACATTAGATATGCAAAAAGGACCTCTAATCCCAACTCAAGATATATCAAAATCACATCATCAACACTCAGGGCTCCCTGCCCAATATTATAAATACAAACCAAAACTTTTATTTACATACATATAACTGCGTACATAGCATGATACAAGACATACACAAAAGCAAATTGATTCCTAACTATACGACCCTTCACAGGACTCTAGAGTGGATGACTACAACTTGAGTGTTCATTCGTCTTGAGCATAAATTTCCAAAGCTTTATGGATGATCAATCTGGTTATCAACATGCAAAACTAGCAAATTGTTGTGGTGTGAGTTATAAACTCAATAAGTAACCACGCTTATACCATAAAAGACGAGAATATACCTTGATAATAGTACATACACACACACACATAAACATATAAATATAAGTTGTTAGAAAGCCTTTGACATATTTTACTGAAATTCTTTCAATCTCCGTACTATTCTTTATACTCTCCATATACAAAGTCCTCTGAAATTACATATATGTATAATGATCCAAAAATTGATTTTATGAGGCATACCTTATATGAATCAGAAACTTTATATGCAAAATTCTTCTAACCTTCAAAAGCCAAATTACATACAAACATAAACAAACTCATAAACATAACTTATACAGGTTTCCAAATCTTTTATGAAACAATCGTACCATAATCATCAATAGAAAACTAATTAACTATATATTAATATATGTATATGTGTCTGTGATTGTGATTGTGTATTAGAAATGAATGAGAGAAACATCCAAAACATACTTACGCAAGTCGTATACCGACGCAATCAAACGAAACTCGTACGAGACTCATTACATATTTTAAAATAGGTATGAGATGAATTCCATCCGAATGGAAACCTTAACCAAAACTACTATGACACGAACCAAATCACCAACCAAATTGAACACACACATTACCAGTACATATAACACACAGTCAGTATTATCCATCATCGAAAATGGAAAACATAATACAAATTCCACACAGTCAGTACTATCATTTATCAGAAACATAAAACATAATATAGATTCCACACAGTCAATATTATCCATTATCATAAACCACAAATATAATACAGATTCCATATAATCAATACTATCCATTATCAGAAATGGAAAAAATAATACAGATTCTATACAGTCCATCTCATTCCATCATCAGAAACGAAAATCATAATACAAATTTGATACAGTTAATTTCACGCATCATCAAAAGCCAAAACACAAGGTAACCAGTTAAAATTTAACTTATTCAAAATAAAAATTTCTGAAAATAAAAATTTTCATAATATTTAAATCAAGTTCCAAAACTAATAAGGTGTTCATAGTTCGGGTCACGCACATAAACCAAGCAATGTACGAGATTGAGACCATGTCGACAAAGGATAAGGGTCGACAATTTTTAGATGGACAAAATCCTATACATGCCCCACGGCGGATCAAAATCATTATAACAAGTACGGACACCATCATAAAAATATATCTTATCATAAGCAAAATCCAATAAGTCTCATATATATCTCTTTCAAAAGAGAATCTTTTAAGAACAAACTTCTCAAAGTGCTTTCTCATAAAAACTATAAAACAAAGTTTCCACAATATATCATAATACCGATCTCTATTATCGAAATCAAATTTCAAAATCAATGTCATCTTATAACTGTATCAGGCATCCAAGAAACCAAGTCAGCTAGATGAAAATATCAGGCATCCAATGTCTGGGTCCCGCGCACAGACTATGCATTGTCCGAAGTAGGACCATGTCGATAAAGGATAACGGGCCAATCCACTACACATAGACAAGATCCTATACATGCACCACAATGATTTCTAAAATATAAAACAAATAAAAAGTAGTTGTACATCGTGACGGAAACATATCACATCGTATCAAAAGTGAAATCAAATACATGTCATTAAAAAGAAAAAAATCTTCAAAATAAACTTCTCAAAAAACTTCTCTAGAAAAAATAAATGAATGTATTCATCCACATGTCAAGCACATCACGCAACACATATTAAATTTATCATTCATTGACAAATATTTCATAATTACAAAATGATAACATTAAATCACATTCTTGTTTAAAATACAGTCATACTGGCATATATAAGTGTGTGTATATATATACATATATCCACCAACCATTGAAAATAACTCTTACATCGAGATATATTATCATCATATCATATATAGACCTCATAATGTTTATATTAAAATATTAACATACACTCACACACATATATTTTATAAATATGCATATCTATTAGAGAAATATCCAATAATACATCAAGTACTCATCGTGTGTAATACTTAATTGGTCTCGCGAATACTCATGATCCTAGTCAAATTTGTCAAAATAAATGGTGAAATGCAGTTAGAATCGCTGTCACGAGGAGTTCTCGACTTAACTATAAAATATTTATGGACTTTACCGAAACACCTAAATCAAGTTTGATTCCAACGATTTGAGTTTCATTACTCTCAAAATATCAAACTTTACAAACCTATCATATAAAATTCATTTTCCAACCTAAAACCCAAAAATCCTTTGAAAAGTCAGAAATTCTCACAAATGGTTTTGGAATCTTTGGAATCTTTCATATCTCTTACGAAATCATTCTAATACTCTTAATAGATCATAATATACCATTTCAAGACAACCAAATTACTTAAATCCTCGAATTCGCATTTTTAGAAAATCTTCCGAAAATGCTATGAAAGGATCCAAGACCCTCCGAAACAATATAAATACCATCATAACATCATAATTAACCTATATCTATCATTACATTCATCTAAACATAGACGTACACAAATCTGGGTTTTACCATAAACTCGCATAACGCAATGTATCGATCTAATTCATTATGATTTCACTCGGATTCTAACAACTATATAAATTCAATATATTCTAGCACAAATCATTCAATACACATCAAAACATAACTCTACGAATCTACTAGATGCATCTGAACAATACACGCTTAACTTGAAAATAGCGAGTTTTTATCAGGATGTTTTATTGAAATTCTGAGGGTACGGAATGACTCCCAATGCTCCCACGAACGCGTAGGAATCAACGGAATTCAAATCGGAGCACTCGGTGAATCGGTATCACATTTCTTTCTTCCTTGATTTGTGTAAAATCGAGCGTCGTTTCACAAAACCGTTACCATGGCCTCGTAATGTGTTCCAAGAGCTTGGATTTGACAGGAGGCTCTACATATGAATTGAAGTTATGAGTCGAAATCAAGATGGATTTCACCTGCATATTTTTATCCATTTGCCACCATTTTTCAGTGATGTTTGGGCCGCCACCGGCCACCACTGGAAAGGGGGTTTTCCGACGTTCCTAGGTGCACCACCATGCCGGCCAATGATGGCTGAATTATGGCCGACATTGGCCATCTTTCTCTCTCATCGTGCGCAATGGTAGAGGGGTCGGGTGTGAGTTTGTGTGGACTTTAGCCATTTTCGAAAATTCTAAAAACTTAGGGCATTTATAGAAAATGTTTTGAAATTTATAAAATAGCCCTGTGAAATTATAATTTGGTCATTGAAAATGGACACTTACAGAAATTTGTATCTTTGAAGCTTTTTCTGATATAAATTCGAAAAAAAAACTCAACACAAAAGTTGTTCATCTTCGAAAGAGCTTTCCAATGGATCAAAAATCAACTCAATTGGAGTTCGCATTCTATTCTATAGCTGAAATAATGAAACTTACTCATATAAAAAATATCCAAAAATACGCATACAAATATCTTTTGAGTTACGCGATTTTCAATGCGACGAAATCCCACTTTAAAATATTTCAATATATTTTTCAATGCTTAAACTCTTATTCTCCAATATCGTTTCATTCCAAGACCTAAACTACAATTTGAGAACCTTGCAGAATTGTTTTGAAAACTCGAGATATTAATTTTAGATACATATTGGATCTAATTTAGTTTAGATCGAGACTGACTGAAGTTTAGTGATGCATCTATTAGACAAAGACCCGAGAATATACAATAGTCACACAATTACAACGTGGTTTGTAACTGACATTGGGAGGTGTCACTACTTATATTATATTCTCAAATAGATTTCCTAGTCGAGATTTACTAACATGAGTGACTGGCGTAAACACACACGAATAACGCAAGCGCACGTATCGTTCAAGTAGTATAAAAATATCGATCCCACGAGGACTTAATTCCTATTGTTGTTATTAATTATTGATACTATTTATTTACAGGTATCTAATTGAGGGAGAAGAGAATGATTGCTTGATTGATTTGGTTGATTGTAGATTTGCTAAATAAATAAAAAGACAAAAGAAAATACTAAGGAAAATAAGAAAAGACACAAAGATCTAGGGTTGTGAATCATTCTAATATCTTTTAAAAGATGAAGTGATTATTTCATGTTTGTGTAATAAATCGGTTTACTAACCTGGAACACTAAATTATGCAAAAGCCTATGTCGATGGTCAGACGCAAATACCCAGTTTAACCCAATTGAACCATATGTCTATGTCAACCAAATTATCTGGATTCATTAAGTTTAAATTCCAATTATGGCTACCCCCGCCCGACAGGTATATTTCTATCCTGTAAGGAAATCTATTAAAGGGTTATCTATCCTCAAGAAAGATCGTGTGCTATTAAGTCTAAGGCTGAAACCTAAAATCCCTATGTCTAGTTCATTTTAGATTTACCACATCAATCTTATTGGTGATCAGACAACAAGAAGCATTAAGTTTAATACTTAATAAGTAAACCTTTAAATTACCCAAACTTCAAAATAACCTCTTATAGACCGGTGATATTAGAATTCATCACAACCCCAGAGAACTAACACATAACTAAGGCTAGTAAAAACTTAAAAGTAAAAAACATAAAGTAAAAATGCTGAAAAGTAAAAGACATAAAGTAAAAGCCGAAAAGTAAAATAAAATAAAATAAAATAAAATGCTAAGGTAAAAGGATCAACTTTTACTATTTACTATTTAGATATCTCCCTTAATATAATATATTAACTTGTGATTATTTTACCAACCAGCCATATAGGCGGTAACCTGATTAAGTCAAATTAAGTCCAACCAGCCAGAAAGGCGGAACCAAAATAAACCTGCCATATAGGCGGTAAGAAAATTTATTACCTACCGACCAATCTGGCGGTATCCTTTATTAGTCAGGTTTAAACCAGATTAAAATGAATTACCAACCGTCTAATCTGGCGGTATCCTTTTTAAGTCAATATTTTAAATAATGAATATATTATTTTTAAGGGAGATTAATCTAAATAGTAATAGTAAAAGAATTACCTTTCACCATAGCTGGGGAAGTTACCTCCTCATGATGAATAGTAAAAACTGTAAGAAGTAAGAAAGTAAATTACTAGTATTACAGAACGTAATTAAAATTATTTACAAAACTAAAAACTAAAAGAAACTAGATAGAAAACTCCCTATTTACATCAGAGGAATCAGAGAGGAAGGTACATCTAAAACTGAAATCTCGAGCTCAATTTATAGACCCCGGTAGGCCTCCAGCGTCGCGACGCCAAGGCCTTTGGCGTTGCGACGCCAGCTTCTTTTGGCGTGGCTTGCTGAGGGCTTGACACGTGGCGATTTTTGATAAGGTGATAAGGTGACACGTGGCAAGGTGGTTGAAGTTTAATTATTATGACACGTGGCGGATTCTGATTAGTCGGTAAAGATTCATATCTGCCACGTGTTGATTTCAAATAAGAGAGCCAATCATTGATGCTGACGTGGCGCTGACGTGGCGACATGTGGCAAAGTGGCTATCGGCACCATAGAATTACGACACGTGTCACGCTGTGATTGGTTGATGATAACGTGGCGGTGACGTGGCACTTTGACTTGGTCAACTGGTGATGTGGATGATGACGTGGCTGACAGGTGGAGTGACACATGGCGATGGTAATTGTCGGCACCGTAGGATGATGACACGTGGCATGGCGCACATTAGCAGATCGGTTGTGATGGTGACACGTTTCACGGCGCACGTTAGCAAAGTCAAACTTTCTCAGATTCTGATTTATGGACCCGGCGCATGTTAGCACTGTTCGGCGCATGTTAGGCGTCGCGACGCCAAGGGATTGCGCTTCGCGACGCTTTCAAATTACCAAAATGCCATTTTTGCCAATTTTCACTGTTTTGCTCCAAATCACCTCCAGAATGTCCTTAAACTTTATTTATCTACAAAATAACACAAAACACATCAAAATATTCATAAACTCAAGAAACTATACCAAATATTAGGTTAAATGAGTGGGAAATAGTGATAGATTTACCACTCATCAATGAGTAAATTAGTAAAATCCGTTGAGACAATTACATATTGTATATCAAGATTTGGTCTTATAGATTATCCCGATGAACCATAAGTCTTAAGAGACTCGTATAGACATGCATGTGCTTATTTGATGAGTACCAAATGACTCACTGGAAGTATTCCTAATAGATGACACACTAAAATCAATATGAATCTTCCCAAATCGAGTAGCATATCTTGTTCTTTGGATTAAGGTACCACCGTGGATGTATAAGTTATCCTCTATATTTTTAGAATAGTCACGTCTCCAGTCAATCTAGATTATACCTCTGTCTTTTCTTTAGGTGTGGACTAATGCTCATGATATCTTATGATGTATCCAAAGGCATCCATTTTGTGATATTTAAATCTTTTATCAGAGTATATTCTGAACGAGTTCCGAATGTTGATTAAGAGATCACGAATATGTCGCGACACATATACGAATTATACACTATGGAGATTTGACATTCTCGTCTATAGTTCTAGTTCAAATAAGATAGCTTATGACAGATGGACTATACGGTATGCTTAGATCCCGACTTGCATGGTGTAGGCACTGCTTTTTGCATGAAACCCGATGATGAGCCTCGTATGGAGGCACTACCTAAAAAGTTGTGGAAGTCGCGGGAAACGAATGCCGGTAGGAAAGAAAACCTCCAAAGTTAGCACCTCACTGGATTCAGACTCACTAGCCTGCCTCAGATTCGCTCAGTCAGTTTCTGTTTCACACCAAGCCCACACGCCCATGCAAGCCACACGCCCATGACCCACCACACCAAGCCACACGCCCAAACCTTCCCAAATAAAAAAAAATCTCATACAAAACACATGTGCAAAATCCCATCAAATCATCTTCCAATTTAACAAGATTTAAAATATCCTCCTCACCAAATTTTAAAAATGATTTCCCTAAATAATTTAAGGTTTGCTATTTATAGTGACATGGGATCTTATAAGTAAGGAAATAAACAACATTTGTCTCACGAAATGCTAAATTTCTAGAGATGAATTCCTTCTCAAGAAACATATTGACTTGAATTAAATTCAACATTGGATGTTAATTGGGCTTTGAGACCCAATAGGATTAGATTTAGAATCTAAGTCTTTAAAGCATATTAAAAGTGTAAACATTTGATTTGGAATTAAATAATTGGATTAGTATTGAATACGAATTGAATTAGATTTAATTAGTAGTTCGATATAATTCGCGAATTCGTACTTTATGTACTTATTCTCAATCGAGTTGGACTCGCACAAAATCAAACCGTTGTTTGAACATTGGATGATCACATTAACAAAGACTAATTAATTGGATTAGATTGGTTGTAAAAGCATGTCTTGTTTGAATATATATGTATGTGATGAATGAATAGTGTATATCGGATGGATATTAGAAGGGAAAGGGTAATTTTAGAAATTATTGTAAATTTGGAATTTATAATTGGACCTGCGTGTCCAGCCTTATCTCTTTATCTCTTTGTATTCTCTTCTCACCTAATTCCCCTCAATGTAAATGAGGTTTCTCTTATTGTATTATGTAATTGGGTAGTTGTAGAATAGTGCTAGCGGGGAGAGGAAAGGGAGTGATTTGTTCTAGGAACAAGTTGTTTAAATATCCATCCGCATATCACTATTACTTTACTTTACGCGCTTTATGATGTTTAGAAGCATGCTTAAGGGGGTGTATGATGATGAGACCTAACAAAGATAAATAAATTGGTTGCCAATTACGCGAAAATCCCTCAATTTATATTAAGCTAAATATCCTTCCATTGAATGGTTCTTGTTCAAGATCCGAAGTTGGCATTGGTTTGTTTTTGACCAAAGTCAAGACCTTTGTCAACCTAGGATGTACTTGAATCATGAGAGTTTTGTTGCATATCGGTGTCTTGTCCAAATCGTGATTTTTATTGACCAAAGTCAAGGTCACTTTTTGTCCAACGACATTGATTACGAAACTTTCCTCGTCAATGGGTCTAGCTTAACCGGAATCATTAGGTTTGTTTTTGGCCAAAGCCAAAGCCTAGTTGATTCGGAGGATATGGTTAGGAGAATGTATTGGATACATTGACATTATACATATGTTTCGGACTTGGATGTCCACCTAACCGGATCTAGGAATTGGATGAGATCCAATTGATCATAGGAGATCTACCTATGTTAAATAGCATACAATTTTTTATTGGCCAAAGTCAAGGTTGTGTGTTATTTAACGGGATCCTAGCCCACTAGGAAATTAGATTTCCCGAGTTGTCTACAGAGGGTTAGAAACTTGAAGAAAATAGTGGGAGGCTATTATTGAATTTGCAATTTCGTTCAGATACTTAGCCTTACGCGTCTTTCAAAAACATTTCGTCAATATTTTAATTAGTTGGACTAATATATTGTTATTTTTATTTGTAACAGTTTGACTGTACCCATATACATCGTTGACTTTATAGTTGGACTATAGTTGTCAAGATGATTGGCAAAGGTAATATCCGTGACATTATCATGGGCGATAATGTCTTCAGAGGGACAAACTTTGCCGACTGGGAAATGAACCTCAAGATAGTGCTTGGGGCTGAGAGGATACTGTATACTATTCAGAGACCTCTCCCGCCTAAACCCACTGAGCCACTGGAGCTAGAGTTATGGAAAACTCATAGTGATGATTGTGACCAAGCTCAGTCAGTTATGCTAGCTGCAATGACCCAGCATTTCAGACGCCAGAATAGGGACTTGGATCCCTATAACATGATGGCAAGATTGCGTGATCTTCACCGCACTAATAAGCGGATGAAGAGGTACGAGCTAGTAAGGAAACTCTTCCGCTCCCGGATGACAGATGGCGCATCAGTTGAAGCCCACGGGGCTCAAATGATTGCCGATATTGATGAGTTGGCCAATATGGGAATAGTCTTGGAGGCTGAGCTGACTATAGATATGATCTTGCAGTCACTTCCTGATACTTGGAAAAAATCATAGTCAACTATAAGTTGATGGATACAGATGACACTCTTGGAGAGCTGTTATCTATCTTGAAGGAGTCCGAAAGGGAACTCCTAAAGGGGAGCAAGCGCGAGGCGCATTTTGCATCGACCTCTCATGCGCCAAAGGGTGGCCCCAAGGCAATTGGAGGTGCAAAGAAGAAGAAGTTCAAGAAAAGGGCAAAGGCAAGTTGACATCTGCTTCTAGGAAGCCAAGGGACAAATCTCACGACATCTGCCTCAACTGCGGCAAGAGGGGTCACTGGAAACGTGACTGCCGAATGGGCAAGGGGCAGAAGGAGGATATCAAGGATGGCAAGGCTATCGCTTCTGGTATGTTTGTTATTGAGATAAATATGAATACTTCTAGTTTTAAAAATTGGATTTTTGATTCTGGTTGTGGTGCTCATATTTGTACTGATGTGCAGGATCTGCAGGATAGCAGGGTGCTGGCATCCGGGGAGATGGATCTACGGGTTGGAAACGGAACACCAGTTGCTGTTTTGGCCGTAGGGACTTTTGTTTTAGTACTGCCCTCAGGGCATGAACTTAAACTTTTGAACTGTTATTTTGTACCTAGTTTAACTAGGAATATTATATCTGTATCCTTGTTAACCCAGCAGGGTTACACTTTTGTATTCAGGAACACTGGGTGTTATTTTAATAAAAATGATGCAGAAATTTGCACAGCTGTTGCAAATAACGGTCTTTATATTTTGAATATAAATGAATCTCCTAAAATGACAAACAAAAGGCTCAAAAGAAGTAATCTAAAAGATGAAGCTTATATGTGGCATTGTCGTCTGGGACACATCAACAAGACTCGCATATCCACACTTTCGAAGAGTGGGGTACTTGGACGAATTTGATCCCAATTCATATGACGTCTGCGAATCTTGTCTTTTAGGCAAAATGCCTAAATCACCTTTTAGTGGTAAAGGTGAACGTGCCACAGAACTGTTGGCTCTCGTTCATACTGACGTATGCGGGCCCATGTCTAGCCAGGCTAGAGGTGGTTTTCACTACTTCGTAACCTTTACAGATGATGCATCTCGTTACGGTTATGTGTATCTTATGAGACACAAGTCGGAAACTTTTGAGAAATTCAAAGAGTTTCGACACGAAGTGGAGAAACAAACAGGGAAGAGTATCAAGACATTACGGTCAGACCGTGGTGGCGAATACTTAAGTTATGAGTTTCAAGATTACTTGAAAGAATATGGTATTCTTTCACAGTGGACTCCTCCTGGAACACCGCAATTAAACGGTGTGTCCGAACGGAGAAACCGCACCTTGTTGGACATGGTGAGGTCAATGATGAGTCGCACTGAGCTACCAATATCCTTCTGGGGATACGCATTAAACAGTGCTATACTTATTTTGAATAAGGTACCGTCGAAGTCTGTTGAACAGACTCCATATGAGATATGGACAGGAAGGAAACCAGGTTTCTCTTTCCTAAAGATTTGGGGATGCTGGGCATATGTTAAACGTTTGGAAGGTACCAAACTTGAACCCAAATCTGATAAATGCCTTTTCGTTGGATATCCTAGGGAAACCAAAGGATATTACTTCTATCACCCACAAGAGAACAAAGTATTTGTTGCTCTACAAGCATTTTTCCTTGAGAAGGATTTTATAAATGCAGTGGTAAGTGGGGAGGAAAGTAGAACTCGATGAAGATCGTAGTGATACTGTTCCTGGCAATGAATCAACGACGGAACAAGAACAGACCGTCCGGGATGAGTCTGTACCACAAACTTCACATACACAAGGACCGCGTAGGTCGGAGAGAGTCAGAACAATACCTGAGAGGTATGGGTTCCTGATCTCACCTCATATAGATATTAATCTTATTGAGGATAATGAGCCGGCTACGTATGAGGAAGCGATACAAAATATCGATTCCGCTTTATGGCAAGAAGCCATGAAGTCCGAGATGGATTCCATGTACGCCAACCAAGTTTGGACACTGGTTGATGCACCAGAAGGCGTAAAGCCTATTGGATGCAGATGGATCTTCAAGAAGAAGACCGACATGGATGGCAACATACAAACGTACAAAGCTAGGCTTGTAGCGAAGGGGTATCGTCAACAATATGGTATTGATTATGACGAAACCTTCTCACCCGTTGCCATGATTAAATCCATTCGGATAATGCTTGCAATAGCTGCATATTTCGACTTCGAGATATGGCAGATGGACGTTAAAACCGCTTTCCTTAACGGAAACCTTTTGGAGGATGTTTATATGCAACAGCCTGACGGTTTTATCGTACCTAGACTTGCAAACAAGGTTTGTAAGTTAAATCGATCCATTTATGGATTGAAGCAAGCATCACGGTCATGGAATCAGCGTTTTGATGAGATCATAAAGGAATATGATTTCGTGCAAAACGCAGATGACCCTTGTGTATACAAGAAGGTTAGTGGGGAGAGCACTTACTTTTATTGTCCTTTATGTCGACGACGTATTGCTTATAGGCAATGACATTCCCATGCTAACGTCGGTGAAAGCTTGGCTTTCATTAAAATTCTCCATGAAAGATCTGGGAGAAGCAGCCTTTATTCTTGGAATAAAGATCTACAGGGATAGATCTAGAAAGCTGCTTGGACTCTCCCAGAGTACATACATTGATAAAGTGTTGAAGAGATTCAACATGGAACAATCCAAGAGGGGATTGGTTCCAATGGCACGAGGTACCTCTCTGTCTAAGGACATGTGTCCTAAGACTCAGGAAGAGAGAGACCACATGAGTCGGATACCGTTCGCCTCGGCAGTCGGATCGATCATGTATGCCATGATATGTACACGACCTGATGTCTCATATGCTTTGAGCATGTGCAGTCGCTATCAGGCCGATCCAGGTGAAGGTCACTGGATAGCAGTTAAGAATATCCTTAAGTATCTTAAAAGAACTAAGGATGCTTTCTTAATTTATGGAGGTGGAGAACTTGCGGTATCTGGGTATACCGATGCAAGTTTCCAAACCGACAAGGATGACTACAAGTCGCAATCCGGGTACATTTTGCTTGAATAACGGAGCAGTGAGCTGGAAATCTTCCAAGCAAGATACTGTTGCCGATTCAACAACAGAAGCGGAGGAGTACATCGCTGCATCTGAAGCAGCAAAGGAGGCAGTTTGGATCCGAAAGTTCCTAATCGGATTAGGAGTAGTTCCGTTAGCAGCTGAGCCCGTTCCATTGTATTGTGACAATAACGGGGGGGCTATAGCACAGGCTAAGGAACCAAGGTCTCATCAAAGGTCCAAGCATGTTCTTCGACGTTACCATCTGATTCGGGAGATTATACATCGTGGCGATGTAAAGGTCGAGAAGGTCACATCAGATGACAACATTGCAGATCCGCTGACGAAGGCTGTTCTTCAGCAAGTTTTTGAACGACACATACATAGTTCGGGTATTAGATGCTTGAGTGACTGGCTATAGGCCAAGTGGGAGATTGTTAGACATTATGTCCCATAGCGTCACTGTTTGTAAATGATATTGTATTATTGTACAAAATTAACTATGTGATAATGAAATTGCCTTTTGCCGTTTTGTAATATTATTTACTTTGACTAATAAATGGCGAAAGTCCATATGATTATACTGGATTGAGATGATATGAGACAGTATCAATCTATAAAAGTTTAATCATTAAATATCCCTAGTCGGAGTATTATCGAGATCGGACATCGATAATGCGGAATAGACTAGTATTGCGCTTGTGCACGTTGTGAGGGCACAACAGCATAGTTCTCATATATTTAAGTATTGGATACTTATGCAAGTGCAATAGGAGGTTGTGTTTTACCGATGGTACGGAAAACAGCTTCGCTCTGGATAGACCCCGCGGAATCCCATTGGTAGTATGTCTGCGTGTCTATGGGAGGCCGCATCAGGGTAGGTGTATATGGTCTTAACCTGAGACTTACATCGCTAGTACTTGCGACAATCGGTAAACTTTGGTTTTGGTGGTTGGGGACCCTAACCGGTTCTGTGTACACCTCTTCTGGGTTTATCGAGAATCGTAGTGTGCTGGATGTGATGTCAAGATGGAAGTATCGCTTCAGACATATGGAGGCGATGATCACGCAGGGCACAGAACTAGTACTCTATAAAAGGTTGCAACCGTCGGGACAATATGACTAGGTCAGGATTGTCTGATTTAAAGAGACTAGCTGCTTGATGTCCGATATATGTTTCGTACGGGGCAGACACATCTCCAGCCCCAGGCCTAGCATGTGATCATCCGATACTGGATCGATTTACGCAATACTACGGTATACTACGCCTGATACAGATCTTATATTCCTATAGAATATTTCTGGAGAATTGGGTAGGCATGGCGCTTTGCTAGAAGCCAACCTTGTCTTGTGAATCGGTAAAGACGTAGTACGAGGTACGTACGTGTTCGGATTATCCGACGACCGTATTTACTGCCAAAATATCCGGAGATCTCTTGGGTCGCTTCCTGAAGATTCACCTATGATATTTGATTCGAACTTAATTAATCTTGGATTAATTGCGGGAGAAACTTTATCTCGGATAAAGTGCCTTATTTAGAGAGAGAGAACGATTAATTTGGAATTAATCGATAAATTATTATATTCGATATAATAATCGAAATTCGATTTCGACGCAAAATTAAAATTAGATTTTAATTCGGGCGTACGAGTTAATTTAGAATTAATTCGTAAGCGACGTAAATAATAATTTCGCTAGGAGCGATTATTTATTTAAATCCGATTTAATTAACGTCGCGACGCTAGCTCGGTATTTCGGAAATATCGAACCCGAACGCGTGAGTGGACGTGGGCCCACTTTCATTGGGAAACGTGTGGGGCCCACATGACACTTGTCATTGATATGGCATTGCATGTTAATAGTGTACAAAACACTCTAAGGCATTGCATGGTGATAGTGTGCATTTCACTCAAAGGTTTTGCATGGAGTTTGAGTGTTTGACACTCTAAGCCATTGCATGGTTTATGTCATAGATTTATTATTAATTTAATAAATTATAACATAAATATAAATTGATTTTTGTAGACAAAAATTAATTAATTCAAGACTTTACACCAAAAAATTCTCTCTCTCTCTCAAATGCCGAGAACTCCATTGACAAGGGCAAGGAAGATTTGATCTTCCATTTCTCCATTTTTGCTAGCACAAGCAAGGGATCAAAAGAGGTGATAGGGAAACCATCAAAGAGCTTGGAATACAAGAGCTTGGAGCTTGGAGTCTTCTTCCTCCTCTTGGCCGAACCATCCATCACTTGGAGCTTCTACCATTTGATCATCTTCTTCATCACAAGGCATTGTAAGTATGATTCCGCCATACTTCATGTTTAAATATATATTCTTTGTAGTATTTTACATGCTTAATCTTTCTTGGGACATATATAGAAACCAACACTAGTTGCAGTAGGCTACGTCTCGAAAGGGTTCGAAGATCGAAGCACCAACAGTACAATCAATGATTCAAAAGTGGTGATAAAATTCTTTAAAAATAATATTTTCACTCGCTTTGGAACACCTCGGGAAATTATTAGTAATGGTGGCACACACTTCTGCAACAGATACTTTGATGCACTCCTATCCAAATACGAAGTAATTAAGAACCATTAGATCAATAAGGAGGGACTGGTCTTCAAAACTAGATGACGCACTATGGGCCTACCAGATAGCTTACAAGACACCTATTGGTATGTCCCCATATCGAATAATGTTTGGAAAAGCATGTCATCTGCCAGTGGAGCTTGAACATAAAATGTATTGGGCACTAAAGAAGCTAAATCTTGATCTACAAGTAGCATGAAAGACATGGCTCCACCAACTCAACAAATTGGAGGAATTTCGCCTACATGCTTATGAAAATACCAAACTGTACAAAGAAAAGACCAAAAAATGGCATGATAAAAAATTAGTGCCCAGACAATTGGAACCAGGGCAGCAGCAGGTGTTGTTATACAATTCAGGCCGAAAATTTTTCCTGGAAAGCTGAAATCAAGGTTGTCAGGTCCATTTGTGATTACTCAGGTGTTACCCTACGAAGTTATTGAGATATACAACCCCAAGTCCAACAACACATTCAAAGTTAACAGCAAGTGTGTCAAACACTACTGGGGAGAATCATTTGAGCGATAAAAAGAAAGTGTCACACTTTCATATCTAGCCTAACATTCGGACAGTCATGTCTAGCTGACGACGTTAAACTTAGCGCTAGCAATGAGGCAACCTATGCAATTTTTGTAAATTTATTAAGATTTGGTGTGTTTTATTTTTGTGTGTTCAATTTTTTTTAGGTAAATTCATATTTTAGGATGGAAGACGTTCTCGTAAATCTTCACAGGCATTTTCCTTCTCTCCCTCAAAACTCTCTAATGAAAGTCTGCAAAGCTCGCATGGAACGAATGAGACTTCCGATGATCAAAGGTATTCCTAGTGACATTTGTTGGATTATTAAAGAACGAGTCTGATTGGTAAGTGAGTCTTCTAACTCTTTTATTTCATATCTGTCTTGTTTAGGAAAAAGCACATATGCTAAGAAAAGAATAGCTAAAAGATTAGGTGTTTGCTATAAATGTGCACGCATGACATGTAATAATTGTTGTCATTCTTTAGGAATATTGTCTGATAACCGCGAAGATAAAATTAAATTCATTAGGGATGGCATGAGTAATGAGTCTTTAGATGACATATCATTGACTCTTGAGACGCATCCTAGTGGATTTGTGTATCACGCAATTTGCATGTTACATACACAGTTTCGAAAAGAAAGACAACAATTAAGTCTCGGGAATCTGACTTTAAAAGACCCTGTTTGCCAATTTATAAGAAAATTGGATGGGAAGTTTGTCCCTGACGCATAGATGTCATTCAAGCAGTTACTTCTTGTAAATATTTTTATCTCTTTGTATTTAACTAATAATTGTGATTTGTTTTGTTATTTCTTTTATTTTCTCCAACAGGATTCATACTTTTTGAATTTCATGATTATTTTACTTTTTAGCTAGTAATTGTCATTTGGCAGGTACTAATGTTATTATTACTCACCATTTTTCAGGTTCTATAAATTCAGCTCGTCATTGCACTATTGAAGGCATCCAGATTTGAGAAAGAAATAAAATACATAAAAAATGTAAGCAACTTCAAGAAGACGAGTTGTAAACATCTGTGTTTTTTACGGTACTAGTGTTGGTTCTAAACCAGAGTTCGTTGAGGCAGCACAGGAATTGGGTTAGAGTCATAGCTGAAAGGAATATGCACCTAGTATATGGCGGTGGCAATCTGGGACTAATGGGTACATTTCAAGGGCTGTACAGGAATGAGGTAATCAAGTTTTGGGAATCATCCCAAAACCTTTGGTAGAGGCAAATCTGATAGGACCATCAAACAAAGAAAAATGCATCGTTCCAGGTATGTCCGAACGACTGGTTGAAATGATTAATTGTGCTGATACTTTTATTACTTTGCCAGTGGCTTGGGCACGATGGAGGAAATTTTTACAGTGCTAACTTGGGCGACTTGAACATACACCAGAAACCAATTCTTCTAAATGTATTCGGTGTGTGTAGATTAATGGATTAATGTCTTTTAAAGCCCATCCAATTTCTAGTTTGTATTCTTTCAACATATTTAACAACTTACCTTCATGATTACTTGTAAGAAGAGAAGAAATTACCACGGGGTAAGTTGTTTATCTTTTAGAAATGCATATTTCAGTCCTTCTGGCAAAGCTTTTAACTTCAATTTGGGTGTTTCCTTGTGTTTTTCTTCTTCCAGTGTTCCTAGATCTTCCAAATTTTGTATCTCTCCATCATCTTCCAATACATTTGTAGAGTCAAGTAGAAAATCATTAGTAGTATTCGAATCCATTTTCGTACTTGATTCAATAAAATTAGTAGTCCAAATTTTCATGGGATCCGATAAACTCCCCTGAATATGCTCATCCACAATTGGCTCAATTGATTATATGCTTTCGTTTTCATTGTCTCATCATATGGCTGTTTGCACATGTTAAAAATATTTAGCTCCAATGTCATGTTGCCAAAAAACAGGTTCATGTTTCCATTCCTGCAATTAATTAAAGCTATTAGTTGTTGCTAAATTCATGAAAGTTATTCTCTCACGAAAGTGAAGATTGGGATATTATGAGGCTTTGTAGCACTGACAGAAGAATGCAGCGCCATCATTCAGAGGAAGCTTCCCCCCAAAGTTGAAGGATCCTGGCAGTTTCACCATCACTTGCACCATAGGAGAACATTACTTCGGTAAGGCTTTGTGTGATTCAAGTGCTAATATTAACTTGATGCCTTTGTCTATTTACAGGAAACTGCAGCTTGGAGAAGCAAAGCCCACCTCAGTCACTCTGTAACTTGCTGACTGATCACTAATATTTTCGAGAGGTGTAGTAGAAGATGTGCTTGTCAAAGTAGACAAATTCATTTTCCTAGCAGATTTCATTGTCCTTGACATAGAGGAAGACAAAGACGTACCAATAATCCTCGGGAGACCATTCTTGGCTACAGGTCGACCCATCATTGACGTACAAAAATGTGAAAAAACCATGAGGATGTAGGACCAAGGAGTAACATTCAATGTTTTCAAAGCCATGAAGTTCTCGAATGATAAACGAGAGGAGGAATGTTTCAGACTTGATGTAATAGATAGTATCATATAGAACACAGATGTAATGCAACTTTCCACTGACAAACTTGAAGCATGCATCACCAACATGATTGAAAAGAAGTAGATGATGATATTATGGAATGCATAAACTATCTTCATGGAGCCTCTCACTTCAGATCGACTGCACAAGTGGAAAACTTGGAAGTACCGAAAAAGAACCGAATCAAGCCCTCGATTGAAGAACCACCGCAATTGGAAATAAAGCCACTTCCAAGCCATCTCAGGTATGCATACTTGGAAAACTCTTCTAATTTACCTGTGATTATTTCTTCGTCGCTAACATGGGTGCATGAAGATAAGTTGTTGAGAGTGTTACGTGAGCACAAAAGAGCTATTGGCTGGACTATAACAGACATTCGAGGCTTCAGCCCATCATTTTCCATGCATAAAATCTTGATGAATGATGAGTACAAGCCACATTGGAGTATCAACGAAGGCTGAATCCAATCATGAAGGAAGTAGTAAAGAAAAAAATCATCAAATGGTTGGATGCAGGCATCATCTACTCCATCTCTGATAGCTCTTGGGTGATTCCTATGCAATGTGTACCCAAGAAAGGAGGAATAACTGTAGTTACAAATGAAAAGAACGAGCTGATTCTAACAAGGATAGTAACTGGATGGAGAATATGCATGGACTATAAGAAGCTGAACAAAGCCACACGGAAAGATAATTTCCCACTACCATTCATTGACTAGATGCTAAAAAGATTGGTAGGACATGAATTCTATTACTTTCTGGCCGGATACTCGGGATACAATCAGATTCCATAGCCTTGGAAGATCAGAAGAAAACCACCTTCACATGCATGTATGGTACTTTTGTTTTCCTCAGGATGTCATTTGGATAATGTAATGCTCATACCATATTTCAACGATGCATGATGGCCATCTTTTCAGACATGAAAAAACAAAACATGGAAGTCTTCATAGATGACTTCTCAGTATTTGGAAACTCGTTTGACCACTGCTTGCAAAATCTGGAACAAGTGTTACAAAAATGTGAAGATACTAATTTGGTACTGAACTGGGAGAAATGCCACTTCATGGTGCATGAAGGCATTGTCTTGGGACATCGGATCTTGATAAATGCATGAAAATGTACTTTGAACATCACTAATTCGGTTTAATTATCTTGTGTTTAATCTTAATAATAGTTTATTTTGTGCTTTTTTATTAGGAAGCAATGAGAGATGGATATTGGAGCAATTACGCATGTTTCGGGACCTTAAGAACACATCGGAATCACATAGGAAACCAGTTGTGACTGGTAAAGTTGTTTTATGAGTTGATCTTCTACTGCACTATTGCCTTTGGGTATATTGTCGATGTTAGATAGGTTATAATGATAAATTTGTATGATGTTAACATAGAGAAATTAAATCATCAATTACCTTAGAATTTATTGTGCTTTGAATTGAATATCTTCCGATTGTTGGTTTGGGATGTGAAACCTTCAACTGAGTAATAAAAGTAATCAATAAATCAATATAGGAAGTTGATACAAGATGGATTACTAATGCTTTGCTGCTTTTCCCTATTGATAATTCCAGCATACTTCATAATCTTTATTTTTAATTACCAACTCAGTCATTATCTTTCATTAAGTTATTGCTAACCTTTTTATTTAAATATTTTAGTTCTTTGTAACCATCTATCTGAGGAATCGACACCCCAACTATACTACGATAACCGCAAGTACTTTTTGTGCGTAATCAATTTTGGTGCCGTTGCGAGGGAGATGGTTTACAATCTGAAGGAGCAGGTTTGCTTAGTCAACAGTAAAGCGGTAACTTCGTTCCATTTTACTTTTTGTTTTTATTTTATTTCAGTTTTAATTTTAGTTTTGATATTTTTTATTTTTTATTTTTTATTTTTATTTATTTATTTATTTTTAGTTAATTCTTTCTATTTTTGTTTCTAGTTTTACTCGTGTTTAATTGCATGCCTAGAAGTAGGGAAATGTTTGGAAGATTTGTTAGGATTGAAGAAGAAAACTCAGATTTAGAAAGTCTGTTTGATAATCTTTTTGCCACACCATCCACATCTAGCACACACAGTATGAGTGAGTACGAGAGACATAGAGTTCACTTCTTCTTGCGAGAAGTATATAAGTATCTTCCTTAGGATTTGATTCGGTACTTGAATGATTAGAGCGCTCAAGTCTTTCTATTACGAATAGAAAGATTAATATTCATAATAGTTTTGAATAAATTGTTCATTATAGAATCAATGATACTTAAGGTTAAAAATAATTAGATGGATATAACGGACATTATGACGTGGCTCTAATTATGAGATACTTGTGAAGGGCCAATCTGTATGCAATGACTATATCGATGGACATCGAAGTTGTTCGATTTATATTTTCCATCTAAATTTAAAATATACTAACCATACACGGATACAGGTCGGATTGTCTTTTTCCGCAGGAATCTTTCCAGCCACATTCAGGACCATTGGCAATAGTTGTAAATCTGTGAGTGTACCCTTTCTCTTAAACTTATTTCTACTTATTTACTTTTGATTTAAAACTTACTTTCCAGGACATAGGGCGTTAGCCAAAATGATTTGCATATATTTTATTATTGAGAAATATTTTAGAAATAAATGATTTTTAAAGTATGATTTTGTGATTTTTAGAGGCATATGGGAAAACCCACTTCAGATGTAACTTTGTACAAATATGAAATTGACAGATACATATATCATGTGCACACATATATCAGGACTAGGGATGACAAATGTCCCTACATCCCAAATTCAGAGTTTGGAGGGTCACATAGATCGACACCCGTATCTCTAGGTTTGTGGCTTGGGGAACGACTAGACGTAACGCCCAAGACCACCAGATATTTACGTACAAGGGGACGCCCCCAAGCGCCATATTTTACATTTGGGGGGACAACGAGACGTAACGTCCCCATGTGCCAGATATTCAAATATATTTCTTATCAGATACAGATTTCTCAGAAAACAGATTTTCAGAAACGGAATTTTCAGAGACAGACTTACAGAAAAGATGATTTTAAGAAAGAGTTTTCAAAAGAAACTATTTTATTAGGATTTCAAGGATTTACAGACCAAATCAGTTTTTAGAAAAATTTTCCAGAAACAAAATTGTTTTCAGATAAGGAAATGGATTTCAAAAAATATGACTTCCTTGAGATGATTTGGTTTTAGAACCATGGATTTTCAAAAATCATTTTAGTTCATATTTTAAACTATCCACTCAATAGATCGTTCAAACGATCTAATCCCCCCACTCCTAGTTTCTTGTTTTACAGGTATACTCAGAGGACGAGCACGATATGTTGGATACTGTTGGCAGTCACTATAGGGTTCGAGTCCACCAGATCGAGTACCAAGTTACAGTCTAGTTTCCATTTAAATAAAAGTCATGTGTTATACATTTTATATTGTTTAGATTGTCTGTATGATAAGTTAAGGTGTCCAAGAACATTGTTGAATAGAGAAATATTAATGAGTATACAGCTATGAGTTTTTAGTTTCATTCATGTTAATGAGTTGGGCAAAGGTCCATATGCATGTGTCTATATTTTAGATGAGTTATTAGTGATGTATTCAGTCAGTGAGTTAGAGGCTCAGGGGAATAGGACGGCATTTTCCCTGCCGGTAGCATCTCCGGATGGGGATGTTACAAAGATGGTATCAGAGCATGGTCTAGGGAGTTAGTGATCGTAGTGGGCAGAGTGTTGAGGTCTTGTATACATAGTATGCTCGGGGTACTAGTATGCGAGGAACTACCTCTCAAATATCTGATCCTCGAGTACGTCCTCAAGCTCTATAGACAGATTAGTAAGAAATTCCCAAGCTTTTCATATATTCCCCCTCATAATTGTAACCAAACTCTTTTTCACAGTTGAGAAACCTTCTATATTCATTATGGTAGATCATCAGAAGCTCAAGATAAGCTATGAGAATAGATAGTAAAATTCTAAGGATACCCACCCAGGAAAGTATAAAGAAAAAGTGGAAGCTGAAAGGAAAAGCAAAAGATAAAATACATATGCTTAGAAACCAGAGGCAGTAAGAGGTAGAGATACAGAATCAGATAAATAAGATAATATCAGAACCTATAGTAATAAAGAGAATAAAATAAGCCCGAGTAAGAGTAAAATGTCTGGTAGACCTAAGTAATTTTTCTTTCATTTTCGTAAGAATCATTTTCTCCTTAAAAATCCAATATCCTTCGAATAGCTCGTAGAGATAGCAAGTTTCCCCTCAAATTAGGAAGAATAGACAGAGAGATAAAAAAAGCTAGAAATCAAGATTAGCCGTGAAAGTTTCCAATATACACAAGGTGGCACCAAGGATGTAGGGATTCTAGACACCCAAACCCAGACTCGTAAGAGCTAGAGTGGATGAACTTCGTAAAGGAAAAAGATTAGTTGCCTTAACCAAAGAACCTGATGTAGATAAGGCCCTAAACTACCCAGATTTCGGTTCTCGTAGTAATACCGAATAAGGAAGTTGTCCTCATGGAGCCTATCTCATAGCTATCATACATGAGTAATAGACTCTACCAGGATATAGAACACCAAAACAAAGACATAGATACCCGTTAAGACGTAAAAGCTTGTTATGTCATTTACCAGCCTATATAGAGATAATTGTAAGGAAGATCAACGTGGATTTATCTTAAACAAGAAACAGAGAACACTGAAAGATAGACCACCCAAAGAAGAACAAAATAGGTTTCAAATGATACAAAAAAAAGAACCAGACCCAAGTCAAAATGGATAAGTTTGTAGTACTAGTAATAATAATATATCAGACCAATGCTAATTGGAATCCTTGAAGGTTTAAAAAGGGCAGACCTATGAGATTGAAGACATTTGGAAGTTAGCAAGAGTACTAGTGTGAACAGTAAGATTAAACGACATAGTTGTAGTCTACAGCAAGAGCAGAGAGCAGAGATCTGAAAGTAGCCAAAAAGAATGAACCATCACAAGCCTCAACAACATGGCTTAGAGCTAAGAGATAAGATTTGGAACTAATTAAGAAGGGTACGGAAAATGACAAAGGAGTTCAGTACGCTTAGTGACATAGATAATGTAGCTTGGAGACATCAACGTAAATGGAGACCTCAAGAGAGTTGAGAAAAGTTGTAAACCTTTAGATAGAGAGAAATCGATACAGACTCCAACATGACGAATGATAAATCAGCTTCCTAGTAGCCCTACTCACGTAAGTGTATAGACATCTAACTAGACAATCAATGAGCATATATAATTCACAATGATGTGTATTCCCAAATTTCCATCGAGGGAATGTATTTACCCCTTAACTTAGACCATAGTAAAGAGAAGAACAGGTAAAAATCTAGTGTTTGATGGGATGGACAGATTTCGAGAGAGCAAGATAGCCGAACCAAGAAGTTCAATAGAACGTAGACAAGAATCACGAGATAGTAATATTTTGTATGAGATAGAGTAATCTGAAGTCATAATAAGTCTAGTTGAATCTAGAAGAAATAACTCACCTTATCTTAGAACTGACAACCTTCAAGAAAGTAAAGGCTCAAATGAGTAAAGACCTAGAGTAAGAAATTCAGATAACAACCTTACCAGGCTATTTGATAGTAGAGGTGTTTGAGGTTCTTGCTACCAGGTATAAGACTATGGCGAAATCATCTTTAATAATGCAGTCATTACAAGACATGTTTGGGCAGCCTTCGGAGCGACAACTACATGAGGCCATCGTCTCATTGTTAACCGCAATGATGAAGAAATGATCATCAGTTCGAGAGCATGTCATAAGCATGATGTCTCATTTTAATACGAGTTAAACCCATGATGCTCGTATTAATGAGCAAAACCAGGTGATAATGATCATGGAAACGCTTCCAAAGAGTTTCCTGTAGTTTAAAAGCAACTGTTCTATGAATAAGTTGTCTTTTACTTTGACGCAACTGCTAAATGAGCTCACCACTTATGAGTCCATGATGAATCCTCGTAGACCTAGTGCAGAGGAAAATGTTGTCGAATCTTCTAGATCTGGAAAGAACAAGAAGAAAGGCACTTGGAAGGCTAAATCAAAGCCAATGAAAAGAAAAAACAAGCAAGGCTCTAAAGGTGTCAATCCCAAAAGAAAATATTTCCATTGTAGCAAACATGGCATTGGAAAAGGAAATGTACTAAGTACCTAACTGAGCTTCAAGAGAAAAAGAATATAGGTAAATACTATTTACATGTTATTGAATGTCTATTAGTGGAGAATGATAAATCCGCATGGATTGTTGATTCTGGACCCACTAACCATGTTTGTTCTTTTTTACAGCTATTTGATTCATGGAAGGACCTTGTTGAATGTGACTTTACCATGAGAGTCAAGATGAGGGATGCTGTTTCAGCTAGAGCAGTGGGAGTTTCAAATTTGAACTTTAATAATTGTTATTTGTGTTTAAACAATGTGCTTTTTATTTATAGTTTTCGCAGGAATTTGATTTCTGTAACAAAATATAAGGAAAATGGTTTCTACAATTCTTTTGATAATATATTAGTTATTATTAGTAGAAATGGATTAAAAATATGCATATGAAACTCAGAGAATAATTTATACGTGTGTTTAAACAATGTGTTTTTTATTCCTAGTTTTCGTAGTAATTTGATTTCTGTAACAAAACTTATGGAAAATGGTTTCTACAATTCTGTTGATAATAAATTAGTAGAAATGGATTAACAATAAGCATAGGAAACTCCGAGAATAATTTAAATGAACCGCTTGAGCTAATACATTCGAACGTTTACAGATTGATGAATGTAAAAGCCCGAGGTGGTTATAAATCGTCACTTTTGTGGATGATTATTCAAGATACGGGTATGTTTACCTAATGCAGCACAAGTCAGATACATTTGAAAAGTTCAAAGAGTATCGTGCTGAGGTTAAAAGCAGTTAGGTAAAACCATCAAAATTCTATGATCGGATCATTGAGGAGAATACCTTGGTAGAGATTTCGAGAAATTCTTAGTTGAGCATGGAATAGTATCCTAACTTACAGCACCTGGAACACCACAGTAAAATGGTATTGCAAAATGGAGAAATCAGACCCTACTAGACATGATGAGATTAATGTTTAATTACAGTACACTACCTAGTTCATTGTGGGGGTATGAATTGGAAACACCAATGTATATCCTGAATGTAGTTCCTTCTAAGTTTGTTCCTAAGACTCCCTTAGAGTTGTGGAATGGTAGTAAAGCTAGTCTGTGATATTTCCGCATATGGGGTGTCCAGCACATGTGTTGAAGAACAATACTGGAAAGTTGGAGCCACATTCAAAGGTTTGCCTATTTGTAGGCTATCGTCAGTAAACTAGGGGTGAGTTCTTTTATAGTCCAGAAGATAACTGTTAGTGTCTCTAAGACAAGCCCAATGATCCTAATCATTGATTCGTGTGAGAATATATCAAGAAAGTTTGCGGAAAAAAACTTACATTGATCGGTTGAAGTTTAAAACTTTTTCCTTGGATGTAGAAGCTCCAAGACCTTGAAATGAATTCCAAACTCAAGAGTGAGTTTCCCTATCACTTTTCTTTGACTCCTTTTAGTGCTAGCTAGAACAAATTTTGAAAGAAATTTTTCCCTTCCAAAGAGAACAATATTCGGCCGAGAGAGCAAATAAGAGAGAGAGTGAATAGTTAACTTTCAAAAAGTTAGTGTTGTGTTTTCCAAAAACCAACTTAAGTGTGTTGGAAGAAAAATACCTTAAATGCATCCAACCACTTCCATCAACTAATGAATAGTGATATAAGTTAGTGGGTCCCACCACTTTGAATTCAAAATTCAAGTTGGCTTACACAACACACTTTGGGCTGGGGTTCGTTTAATCCGATTAAACAAATATTTCATCGCGACGTAATTAAATCCAATTTAATTAAATAATTATGCCTAGCAAAATTATTACAAAAGTCGCTTACGAATTAATTCCAAATTAATTCGTTTGCTTGAATTAAAATCCAATTACAATTTCGCATTGAAATCCAATTTCAATTAATATATCCAATATATTATTTTAGCCCAATTAAAAAATTAAATATTGAAATCCAATTTAACTATTAAATTTACTTTGCCGATTAATTCCAAATTAATCGCGTTCTCTCTTCTAGATGAATTAATCCCAGATTAATTCTTACCATAATTAATCCCATATTAATTTTCTATTCGATTCAAATGTTATCGGTGAATCTTCGGGAAGCGACCCAAGAGATCCCTGGATATGTTGGCAGTAAATACGGTTGTCGGACTATCCAACACGTGCGTACTGCTGGACAATTATAACCATAGCATTACTATTTGTAAAAGACATTGTGGTTTTTGTACAACTTAACTATGTGACAAAGGGAATTGCTATTTTATCATTTTGTAATTGGATTACTTGAATATATATATAAATGATAAAAGTCCTTATGATTAGTTCCAAATTAATAAGATATGAGACAATATTAATCCATGAACGGTTTAATCCTTAAATATCCCTAGTCGTAGTATTATCGAGACTGGACATCGATAATGTGGAATACTAGTATTACACTTGTGCGCATTATGGAAGCTTAATTGCATAGTTCTCATATATTTAAGTATATGATACTTATGCAAGTGTGATAGAAGGTTCTGTTAGCCGTTGGACTGGGAACAACTTCGCTCTGGATAGACCCCTCGGAATCCCATTGGTACTATGACTATGTGTCTATGGGAATCCGCATCAGGGTAGGTGTATGTGGTTTTAACCTGAGACTTGCATCGCAAATACTTGTGACAATCAGTACGTTTTGGTTTTGGTCGTCCGTGGCTTTAACAGGTTCTGTGTACGCCTCTTCTGGGTTTACTGAGAATCGTAGTGTATTGGGTGTGATGTCAAGATGGAAGTATCACTTTAGTCATATGAAGATGATGATCACATAGGGATACAGAACTAGTACTCTCAAATGTTGCAGCTATCGGGATAGTATGACTAGGTTATGATTACTAGATTAAAGAGACTAGTTGCTAGTGATCTGATATATGCTTCGTACGAGGCAGACACAATTCTAGCCCGATGCCTAGCATGTGACATCCGATACTAGATCGTAATACACACGTGTTCGGATAGTCTGGCGGCCAGATTTACTGCCAAAATATCCAAGGATCTCTTGGGTCGCTTCCCAAAGATTCCTTGATGACATTTGACTCGTATATAATTAATCTGGGATTAATTATGAGAGAGAGAAAATTAATATGGGATTAATTGCGGCAAGAATTTATCTGGGATAAAATTCTAATAGAAGAGAGAACGCGATTAATTTGGAATTAATCGATTAAATAATATATTATATATATTAATTGAAATCGGAATTAAAATTGGATTTTAGTTCGGGCAAACGAATTAATTTGGAATTAATTCGCAAGCGACTTTCATAATAAATTTGCTAGGCATTATTATTTAATTAAATTGGATTTAATTACGTCGCGACGGAAAATTCGTTTAATCGGATTAAACGGTCCCGAGCCAGAAGTGTGTTAAGAAAGCCACTTGATTTTTGAATTTAAGAGGTGGGGCCCACCAACTTACATCACTAGTCACTTTTTGGTGATGGAAGTGGTTGAGGGCATTTAATGCCAATTTCCCTCCAACACTTTTGCTTTTGCTTTTGCTTTTGGTGAAGCATATACACAACTTTTGTGAGTTGACTTTGGATAAGGTTTTGGAAACAAATACAAAGAAAACACAAACTATCTCTTCTCTCCTTCAAGTGGCCGAAACTTACCCTATCCCATTGAAGTTTTTGTTCCAAAAATTTCAAGCTTGCTAGCACATTTGTAGTTAAAGAAGGTGATAGGGAAACTCACCATTGGCTTGGATTCACTCAAAGAAGGCTTGGAGCTTCCAACAAACTCAAATAAAGTTTTGAAATCAATATATCTAAACTGATCAATATAAGTTATTTTTCCGCAAACTTATTTTTTGATTATTCACACAATATCATGTCTTAGAGATCCTTGGCATGTCTAGGACATAACAATGGTATCAGAGCCTTTTCTAAGCATGGTTTGTATTTACGGTTTATATAATTTATTTTGGGATTTTGTGCTTGGAGTATGATTTTTTCAAAATTGGTTGTTTGGTTGTGTATGTATGATGATTAATTGGATTTGTGCATCATCGGAATTGAGAAAATTGGTTGCATTAAAATTTCCTTAAATTCCTCCAAGATGAGATAGACAACATGAGTCGGATCATGTTCGCTTCGGCAGTCGGATCAATCATGTAAGCCATGATATGTACGCGACATGATGTCTCATATGCTTTGAGCATGTGTAGTCACTATCAGGCCGATCCAGGTGATGGTCACTGGGTTGCGGTTAAGAACATCCTAAAGTATCTTAGACGAACTATGGATGCATTCTTAATCCTAAAGTACCGATGCAAGTTTCCAAACCGATAAAGACGACTGTAAGTCGCAATCTGGGTATATATTTTGTTTGAACAACGGAGCAGTAAGCTGGAAATCTTCCAAGCAATAGACTGTTGCCGATTCAAAAACAGAAGCGGAATATATTGCTGCAGCTGAAGCAGCAAAAGAGGCAGTTTGCATCCGAAAATTCCTAATTGGATTAGGAGTAGTTCCATTAGCAGCTGAGCCCGTTCCATTGTATTGTGACAATAACGGGGCTATAGCGCAGGCTAAGGAACTGCGGTCTCATCAACGATCCAAACATGTTCTTCGACATTTTCATCTGATTCGTGAGATCATACATTGTGGTGATGTGAAGATCGAGAGGGTCGCATTAGATGACAACATTGCAGATCCACTGACGAAAGTTATTCCTCAGCAAAAGTTTGAGCGACATGTACATAGTTCAAGTGTTAGATGCTTGAGTGACTGGCTATAGGCCAAGTGGGAGATTGTTAGACAATTATGACCCATAGCGTCACTATTTGTAAAAGACATTATGTTTTTTTGTACAAATTAACTATGTGACAATGAAAATTGCTATTTTATCATTTTGTAATTAGATTACTTGTATATTTATAAATGATAAAAGTCCTTATGGCTAGTTCTAGATTAATAAGATATGAGACGATATCAATCCACAAAGGTTTAATCATTAAATATCTCTACTCGTAGTATTATCGAGACTGGACATCGATAATGTGGAATAGACTAGTATTGCACTTGTACGCGTTATTGGAGCATAACAACATAGTTCTCATATATTTAAATATTGGATACTGACCGGCGTAAACAAACACGTATAACGCAAGCTTACATATCGTTCAAGTAGTATAAAAATATTGATCCCACGAGGACTTAATTCCTACTGTTGTTATTAATTATTGATACTATTTATTTACAAGTATATAATTATAGGGAGAATGTAATTGATTATTTGATTGCTTTTGGTTGGTTGAATGTGGATTTGCTAATTAAAATAAAAACAGACTCAAAAGAAAATACTAAGGAAAATAAAAGAAAAGACTCAAAGAACTAGGGTCGTGACTCCACACAATATTATTATAAAGATGAATTGATTCTCTTATTTATGTGCAATAAATTAGTTTGCTAACCTGGAACACGAAAATATGTAAAAGCCTTTGTCGATGGTCAGACGCAAATACCCAGTATAACCCAATTGAACCATATTTCTATGTCAACCAAATTACCTGGATTCATTAAGATTAAGTTCCAATTATGGCTACCCCCGCCCGACAAGTATATGTCTATCATGTAAGGAAATCTATTAAAGGGTTATCTATCCTCAAGGAAGATCGTGGGCTATTGAATCTAAGGCTGAAACCTAAAATCCCTATGTCTAGTTCATTTTAAGTTTACCTCATTAATCTTATTAATGGCCAGTTAACAAGAAGCATTAAGCTTAAGACTCAATAAACAAACTAAAGAACTACCTATAAAAAGAGAATCAATTATTAAGTGTGGATATTGTGTTTCATCACTTCCCTAGAATAAAAATAAAATACTGGGGTGGGGATCCACTTTTACTATTTATAATTTAGACATCTACCTTATTATAATATAAAAATTAATCGTGATATTACCGACCAGCCATAAAGGCGGTATCCTCATTAAATTAGATTTTAATTAAGTCCGACCAGCAATAAAGGCGGTATAATTATTTGTCCATAAACCAGCCATATAGGCGGTAATTATCTGTCACCTAAAGACCGACCATATAGGCGGTGCCACTTTATGTCAAATAAATAAAACCACCCATTAAGGCGGTAATCTTTTTAATTTGAATTATAATTTCTATATTATAATTAAGGGAGATTAATCTAAATTAAAATAATAAAAGCTTCACCATTCCCCAGTGGAAAATTAAATACAAAACACAAAAGAAATGAGAAGAAGAAGAACTACTATTATTACTACTGAATATTAAAATACATAAATTAAATATTATTTATATTTACAAAAACTAGATGCAATCCTCTAAAAATAGGGAAAAGCTCCCAAGGAAAACACAAGAAATGAAGTGAAACCGAACTGAATTTATAGACTTTTTCTTGAACCGCGTCGCGACGCCAGCAAACATTTTTAGTCAATGCGGTTGTTGACCATGCGCATTGTCGGCACAATCAGGAGGTGACACGTGTAACGCGGCAGAGCGGTGTAATCAGAAGACGACACATGGCGCACGGTGAATGGCTGGATTTTTGGTCAAATGAGAAGTTGACACGTGGCACGCGCTTAGGATCGGTCAAATGAGAGGTCGACACCTGGAAACATGTGATTTGTCCAATATTCGGTCCAATGAGAAGGTGACACGTGTCACGCGGAGTGTCGGCACCATAGATGTTTGACACGTGGCAGGAGGCGCATTTTATCTGATCTTCTGAGATGAAGACACGTGGCACGGTGCACGTTAGCAAAGTCAACTTTTTAGATTCTGACTTGTGGACCTGGCGCACGTTAGCAGCACTCGGTGCACGTTAGGCATCGCGACACCAAGGGTTTACGCGTCGCGATGCGGATAAATTACCATTTTACCCTTTTTGCCAATTTTCACTGTTTTGCTCCAAATCACCTCCAGAATGTCCTGAAACTTTATTTATCTACAAAATAACACAAAACACATCAAAATATTCACAAAACGCAAGAAACTATACAAAATATTAGGTTAAATGAGTGAGAAATAGTGACATAAATACCACTCATCACACCCCCAAACCTAACATTTTGCTAGTCCTCGAGCAAAACAGAGAATAAAATAACATAATAAAATTTAACTAAGCCACCTTCGTTGGGATCACGGTTACATTTAGCGTATGCAACAAGCTTTTAAACCCCTGGGTGTCCCTAGTGGATGAGTTGTAGTCTCGTGAGGGTTTACAACAATGATACCCACAAACATTTTATAAAAGTAAAAAGGTAGTGAAACTAATGCACACAAAAGCAAAAAGACACGAGAAAAGAGAATAAAGAAGTTAGTAACTAATCAGGTGAAATTTCTACTCCAAGTTACTAGTTGATTTGTTTCTTTCTAAATTATTGAAAAAGTAAATTCTCCGATTATATTTACCATTCTCCATATACACAGCCAACATAATATTAAACAACTCATTTTTGCCCACTACAGTTATAAGTGTAGTTGATAAGAGAGTAATATTTTTGTCCTAAAGTTTTATCAGAATTCACACCTTTTTGCAGCAATGGAATAATTTTTCGGATTTTTCTGATTTTTCTTTGATTTTTTTTATTTATATACAATATCTTCCATCTATGTAGCGAGTGTTGGGTCGGTGGCTCCCAAACCAGTTGGTTTTAGGGCACCAGGTGTTAAGACACCCCTACGGACTTAATTACTCAGACTTCAGATATATTTTTTTTTTGCAGCATCTTTGATCCATGTAGCGAGGTTTGTGCCAGTGACTCCCAAACCAGTTGGTTTTAGGGCACTAGGTGTTAAAACACCCTTACAGACTTAATAACTCGGATCTCAGACATTTTTTTTATTCCATCACTTTTTGAGATGCTTCCTCCAATTAAACTATAGCACTAAATATTACAAACTTTTCAATTTTAGCTCATGTCCGTATGTTACTATGCATATTGATAATACAGGTCAACTGAGCATATGAAGATCCATTTTAGTCTATTTTATGGAGAATTTACAAATTAAATAATTTAAAATGAAATAAACAAAAATTAACTTATTCCGCAAAAAATGGTTTGAGATACGTCTCAGAAGTGGAAACTTCTTACTCAGCTATCTCTTACCAATTTCACCTTTTTAGTCAAAATAAAACACAAATAACGCAAAATATTTTTGTAATTTTTGAAAAAATTTCAATTTGTTTTTGTATTTTTCAAAAATTTTGGACTAAAAACAACACACAAACTAAAAACAAGGTACTAATCAACTAATTCCCTCCCCCAAACCTAAATGAGACATTGTCCCAAATGTCTTAAACAGTAAAATGAGAGTTAAGAAGGTCGTACCTGGTTAGCTGAAATATAGAAAAATTACTGATTAAGATATATGTCCAATTTACGCTTCTTACCACGATCGCTATCTGACCAGCTCAACTTGGAAAGAATCGGGTCGATTTTTGGTTCAAAAGCTATTATTTGGTCAATTAATTCTTTGGCCTTTGTTGCAGTCAGGAAAATATAATGTACTGATTTTGTGACGAACTCATGTCTTTTGGCTTCCGCAAGAAATACAAACAGGAAATCGAAAAAATGTTCAATGTTAAGTAACCGAATGGGCTTCCGATGAATGTTTAAGTGTGCCAATGATGCTACGGTGAACATTTCTTCAAACGTTCCAAGCCCACCTGGTAACGCAATAAATGCATCCGCAATATTGATCAATTCATGGATTTGTTCAGACATACCTGATACAATGTGTTCATCTCAATTTGTTGGTCAAATTAATTGTTCATCCACCAAAGGTTTTGGAATGATTCCCAAAACATGACCACCACAATCCTGAACGGCTTTTGTAATGCTTCCCATCATTCCAAGATTGCCACCTCCATATACTAGGTGCATATTTCTCTCTGCTATGACTCTCCCCAATTCCTTTGCACCCTCAATGAATTCTGGTTTATTACCAGAATTGGATCCACAGAAAACATAAATTCACTTGACTCACTGCTGTGAAGTTGCTTCCATTTTCTTTCTCTTATTTGAATGTATATCTGGATTTGTTGAAGAAAGAAATGTATAGCTGAATTTATAGAACCTGAAAATGGGTGACTAATAATAGCACTAGTACCTGTCAAATGACAATTATTAGATGAGCATTAAAATAAATCGTGAAAAGTAAAAAAATATAGATCTTGTCGGCGAAAATAAAAAATTACAACAGAAAAGCAAATCAAATAAATTATTAAGGCAACAGAATTGTGTACGCAATACACCACTAGCTTAGTATAAATTCATAATGATGCGTCTCAAGAATTCATTCTTTACTCAGCCATCATAAATGAATTAGCTCTATTCTTCCTGATTGCAAAACACCATTCATTCTGTCTTATGCTTTGGTTGAGCTTTTCCCAACAAAAATAACACACAAAATTAAAAAATTCTACAACATGTATACACAAAATATAAAACAGAAATTACAACAAAGTGCATGGGTTGCCTCCCTGCTAGCGCTAAATTTTTCGTCTTCAGCAAGACGTGACTGAAATCTATCTGTCAATGAGGTTTCAACGTCGTTTTGGATGTCCGATTAAAGACAATCCCATGAGCGTTGCTTTTGAAGGGACTCTTCCAACGGTAAGGTAGTAAAAAGAATTTTGTCTCATTCAGTGCTCGTGCCACCTTTTTAATCCTTATTGCTCCAGTGGTTCCTGAAAAGAAAGAAAGAAAATCATGAGGTCTCGTGTGGTGCTTGACTTGGAATGGAAGTTCCATTCTGTCAAGCTTCTGGGTGATATCTATAAATTATACTCCCCAAAACAGTGATGTTTCTCCTGAATGCCTGAGATCTTCAATTTGGTCTGACAATTGCTCCTCCATTTGCTCTGTTTCTTGCTCCACCTTTTCTTCATAGATGTATTTTAGGATTTCCTCGTTCAGTTCTTCATCTGTCATTTGTGAAAAACATACTCCATAAGTGTCAACCTGAGGATAAAAAGAAATGTCAGATTTTAGGTCTTCATCCTCTAATCTGGGTGAAATGATTGGCTCAAGTAGATCTTCATCAAACATCATGGAAATGTTCGACAAAATGACCCATAGCGTCACTATTTGTACAGATCACGGTGTTGTTGTACAAATTAACTATGTGACAAGGAAATTGCACCCTCATCATTTGTGATTAGATCACCATAGATATATAAATGAAGAGAGGTCCCTATGATTAGTTCCTGGACTGAGAATGATATGAGACAGTATCAGTCCCCGAAGGATTAATAATTAAATATCCCTAGCCGGAGTATTATCGAGACTGGACATCGATAATGCGGAATAGGCAAGTATTACACTTGTGTGCGTTGTGAGGGCACAACGACATAGTTCTCATATATATAAGTATTGGATACTTATGCAAGTGCGATAGGAGGTTGTGTTTCACCGATGGTACGGGAAACAGCTTCGCTCTGGATAGACCCCTCGGAATCCCATTGGTATTATGACTATGTGTCTATGGGAGGCCGAAATCAGGGTAGGTGTGTATGGTCTTAACCTGAGACTTACATCGCTAATACTTGCGACAATCGGTAGACTTTGGTCTTGGTGGTACAGGGCTTTAACCAGTTCTGCGTACACCACTACTGGGTTTATCAGAGAGTCGTAGTGTATTGGGTGTGATGTCAAGATGGAAGTATCACTTCAGTCATATTGGAGATGATGTCACGCATGATACGGTACTAGTGCTCTTAAGTGTTGCGCAACCATCGGGATGTTATGACTAGGTCATGCATATCCGATTATAGAGACTAGTTACCAGACATCCGACATGTGCTTCGGACGGGGCAGACACTTATCCAGCCCCAGCCCTAGCACGTGACTATCCGATACTGGGCCGATATACACAATACTACGGTATACTACACTTGATACTGATCTATATATTCCTGTAAGAATATTTCTGGAGAATTGGGTAGGCATGGCGCTTTGCTAGAAGCCAACCTTGTCTTGTAAATCGGTATAAACGTAGTACGAGGTACTTACGTGTTCGGATAATCCGACGACCGTATTTACTGCCAAAATATCCGGAGATCTCATGGGTCGCTTCCTGAAGATTCACCGATGATGTATAACTCGCACTTAATTAATCTAGGATTAATTAGAAGAGAGAGAAAATTAATCTGGGATTAATTGCGGAGATATTTTATCTGGGATAAAATATTAATTAAAGAGAGAGAACGATTAATTTAGAATTAATCGGATAAAATAATATATTCGATATATTATATGAAATTGGATTTCGGCGCGGAATTAAAATTAGATTTTAATTCGAGCGAACGAATTAATTTTGAATTAATTCGTTAGCGACGTGAATAGTGAATTCGCTAGGCGTAATCATTTAATTACGACGCGACGGAAAATTCGTTAATTTGGAATTAGCGAACCCGAGCCCGAAGTGATTGCGAGCGCATTCGTATTTTGAATTCGAGCATGGCACGCAAGTCACATCAAGCGTCAAATCGCTAGTCGCATCAATCGTCAAGTCACTTGTCACTTTGAGTGATGTGACATGACATGTTGTCACTTTATTAAAGTGGATGGATTTGATGTGAATAGTTGATTTGAGTTGATGAAAAGCTTTTAAAAGCTTGAAATGAAATATAACATTATTTATTTCTTGCTTTTTGACTTTTGTATTAAAAGTGATATATGTTTTATTTATTATGTACTTGGTAAATATATAAAACAAAATAAAAAGCTTTTCTCTCTCCCTCATGCAAGACATACGCATTCTCTATTTTCCCTCTCTTTTCTTCTCCCTCTCCTTCACGGCTTCAAGCCGATTTTGCTTCAAAAGTTTCTGGTTGGACCGAAATTGAAAGGGAAGCAAGGAAGATGAAGAGTGCTAGCACACACCTTGGGTTATACATAGGTGATAGGGAAACGAATTTGTGAGCAAGGAATCACCTTGTGAAGCTTGGAGCTTGGAGCATCAATGAAGGACCACCCAAAGCCGAAAATGGAGCTGCAGTTCACTGCCATTGCCGAGCTTGGAGGGAGGCAGAAACATGAAGTGCATTTGTGGTTCATCTTCGCCGCATGCAACTGATCCATGTGAGTCTTTTCCGCACCTCATTTGGTTGTATTCAACTCGTTTTTATGCATGATTTATGATCTTGGGACTTGATTGAAACTCAACAATGGTATCTTGAGCTATTGGTTGCATAAAACGAATTAGGGTTCTTGAGCAAAATTTGGGGCTTTTTGATTTAAGCATGATTTTGACAAATTGTTTGTTTAAGAATGCTTGTATATGAATTAATTAGAGTTATATGTAATCAATTTGATGAAAAATTAATTGGATTGATTTTCCCTAATTTGCTTAATGTTGGCCAAAACTTTAATTGGGTAAAATCGATTTTGACTTGTTTTGGTTAAATTGATTGTTTAAGCATGCTTGGATGATGTTTAATTGAGATTGTGCATGATCAATTTCAAGAAATTTGGTTGGATCCAAATTTCCCCAAAATTGAAGGTTGGACCGAAAATATGAACCCTATATTGGCTTGGCATTATTTTGTTTTTTGATCATTGGGTGACTTAAAACAATTGGGTAATGTTGTTTTGAAGTTCAATTGAATTGAATTTTGATTTGGAACAATTTTCCCTTTATAAAGTGGGTTGGCCGAATTCAATTGGTCATAAAATTCATTGTGATTTTGTTGTTTGATTCATTGGATGAGTTGAATTGATTTGGTAAATTATGATTGTGGATTCAATTGGATTGAAACCGAATCGAATTGACAAACCCCTAATTGCCGAGACTTGAAAGCATGTATATGTTGGATAATATGACCCACAGCGTCACTATTTGCACAGATCATTGTGTTGTTGTAGCAAATTAACTATGTAATAAGGAAATTGCACTCTCATCATTTGTGATTAGATCACCATAGATATATAAATGAAGAGAGGTCCATATGATTAGTTCCTGGATTGAGATGATATGAGACAGTATCAGTCCACGAAGGATTAATCATTAAATATCCCTAGCCGTAGTATTATCGAGACTGGACATCGATAATGCGGAATAGGCTAGTATTGCACTTGTGTGCGTTGTGAGGGCATAACGACATAGTTCTCATATATATAAGTGTTGGATACTTATGCAAGTGCGATATGAGGTCGTGTTTCACCGATGGTACGGGAAACAGCTTCGCTCTGGATAGACCCCTCGGAATCCCATTGGTATTATGACTATGTGTCTATGGGAGGCCGAAATCAAGGTAGGTGTGTATGGTCTTAACCTGAGACTTACATCGCTAATACTTACGATAATCGATAGACTTTGGTCTTGGTGGTAGGGGACTTTAAACGGGTTCTGTGTACACCACTTCTGGGTTTATCAGAGAGTCGTAGTGTATTGGATGTGATGTCAAGATGGAAGTATCACTTCAGTCATATTGGAGATGATGTCATGCAGGATACGGTATTAGTGCTCTTAAGTGCTGCGCGGCCATCGGGATATTATGACAAGGTCATGTATATCCGATTATAGAGACTAGTTACCAGACATCCGACATGTGCTTCGTACGGGGCAGACACTTATCCAGCCCCAGGCCTAGCACGTGGCTATCCGATATTGGGCCGATATGCACAATACAATCGTATACTACGCTTGATACAGATCTTTATATCCGGTAAGAATATTTCTGGAGAATTGGGTAGGCATGGCGCTTTGCTAGAAGCCAACCTTGTCTTGTAAATCGGTACAAACGTAGCACGAGGTACTTACGTGTTCGGATAGTCCGATAACCGTATTTACTGCCAACATATCCGGAGATCTCATGGGTCGCTTCCTGAAGATTCACCGATGATGTATAACTCGCACTTAATTAATCAGGGATTAATTAGAAGAGAGAGAGAAATTAATCTGGGATTAATTGCGGAGATATTTTATCTGGGATAAAATTAATTAAAGAGAGAGAACGATTAATTTGGGATTAATCGATAAAATAATATATTTGATATATTATTAGAAATTGGATTTCGACGCGGAATTAAAATTAGATTTTAATTCGGGCGAACGAATTAATTTAGAATTAATTCGTTAGCGACGTGAATAGTGATTTCGCTAGGCGTAATCATTTAATTACGACGCGACGAAAATTCGTTAATTTGGAATTAGCGAACCCGAGCCCGAGAGTGATTGCGAGCGCATTCGCATTTCGAATTCGAACGCGGCACGCAAGTCACATCAAGCGTCAAATCGCTAGTCGCATCAATTGTCAAATCACTTGTCACTTTGAGTGATGTGATGTGACATGACATGTTGTCATTTTTTTTAAAGTGACTTGATGTGAATAGTGATAGATAATTGAAAAGCATTTATTGTTTTGCTTTTTGATTTTTACTTTTAGAAAAGTAAAAAGAATTTGGTATTTGCTTTTTTGGAAAATATATAAACCAAATTCATTTTTCTTTTCTCTCTCTAAAGGTGACAATTTTCGGTCTTCTCTTTTTCCCTCTTCTCTCCTTCACGGTTTTGGAGCCGTTTTCTTCTTCTTCTTGTTCTGTCTCTGCCGAGCAAATGGAGAAGCAAGATAACGATTTTTGTGGCAAAAATCAAGTGCTAGCACACACCTAGAGTTATATTATGGTGTTAGGGAAGTGATTTCGTGAGCAAGGAATCACCTTGTGAAGCTTGGAGCTTGGAGTTACCATGGAGGTTCATCCATGGCCGAATAGAAGATGAAGAACAGCACCCACACTGTGCAGTCCACCACCGAGCAGTTCACTGTCGCGCATGGAGAGGGCAGTGCGTTTTTCATCTTCAACCGCATGCAACCAATCAATGTGAGTATGAATTCCGCCTTACTCCTTTTGTGTATTCAACTCGTTTTTTATGCATGATTTGTTGATCTTGGGACTTGATTTAAACCCTACAGTATATTGGGTTTGATTTTGATTTAATTATGTTGGACATGATTAATTGATGTTTAGCATGATTAATTGGACAAATTTGATGTTTTGGAAACTTTGATTTGGGCAATTAATAATGCTATACACTTTAGGTAATTTAATTGGAAAATTTGGAATTTTTGGAATTAAATTATTGGGCTTAAAATTGGATTTGGGCTTTTAAAGTTGTTATTGGGTTTATTGGACTTTGTTGTACAAAGTTGGTTTAGGCCAAAATTGGTTGGATCCAATTAGGCCCAAAACCGCTTCCAAAAGGCCCAAATGCGACTAATGAACCTTTAACGTTTAATTGGGCCTAAATTAATTTATGGGCTTATGGGGTAACTCCCGGATTGGACTTTGGTAGCGGGTTTGACCCGAGTTGACCAAAAGTCCACGCCTCAAGAAATTAATTAAAAGCCCATTGGACTTTAATTAAATTAATATTGGATATTAATCGGGCTTTGAGACCCGTAACGATTAAATTTGGAATTTAAGTCGTAAAGGTTTATTTTATAAAGTGTAATATTTAATTTGGAATTAAATAATGAATTAGAATTAAATACGTATTAAAATTGGATTTAATCATGTAATTTAATTTTATTTGAGAAATCGTACTTTGAGTACGTGTTCGCAATACGAGTTTGACTCGATCAAAATCAAATCTTTGTTTGAACATTGGATGATCACTAATTATCAAGATTAATTAATTGGATTAGATTGATTGATAACATGCTTGTATGAATATATGGTTGTAATGTTTGAATAATGTATATCGGATGGATATTAGCCGGGTGGGGCGATTTTTAGAAATTGTTGTAATAAATTGATTTATTAAATTGGACCTACGTGTCGAGCCTTATCTCCTATTTCTTTGTATTCTCTTCTCACCTATTCCCCTCTATGTATATGAGGTTTCTTTAGAAGTGTAGTGTAAAGGGTAGAAGTAAATACATGTGCTAGCGGGAGAGAGAAAGTGAGAGATTTGATCTAGGATCAATGTAAAATATCCATCCGCATATCATTATTATTTTACATATGCGCTTTATTATGTGTTTAGAATGCATGTTTAAGGGTGTATGATGATGAGACCTTAACAAAGATAATAATTGGTAGCCAATTTGCACGCGAAAAACCCTCGTTAATATCAAGCGTTTCTTTTCCTTCCATTGAGTGATTCTTACTCAAGATCCGAGATTGGCAGGGGTTGTTGGCCAAAGTCAAGCCCTTATCCGTCAAAGATGTGTTTTAATCACGAGGCTTTGTTCCATATCGGTGTCGTGTCCAAGTTGTGGTTTGTTGGCCAAAGTCAAGACCACTTCTTGTCCATTGACATTGATTACGAAGCTTCCATGTCAATGGGTCCGCGCTTGACTGGGATCACTAGGTTTGTTGTGCCAAAGCCAAGGCCTAGTTGATTCAGAGGAAAAAGGTTAGGGTATACATTCGATGTATAGGCATATATAAGATATATGTTTGGGACTTGGATGCACCTACTGGATCTAGGAGTTGGATGAGATCCGATTGATCTTCGAGATCTACCTAGTTAATTATCATACAATTTGTTGGCCAAAGTCAAGATTGTGTGATATTTAACGGGATCCTAGCCCACTAGGAAACACGTTTCC
>SKCR01025735.1:0-62621 GCA_019454045.1 Zanthoxylum bungeanum
TGTCCAAGGCTTTAACAGGTTCTGTGTACGCCAATGCTGGGTATATTGAGAATCGTAGTGTATTGGGTGTGATGTTAAGACGAAAGTGTCACTCCAGTCATATGGTGATGATGGTCACATAGGATACATAACTCGTTCTCTTAAATGCTCGAGCTATCGGGATATTATGACTAGGTCATGTATATCTGATTATAGAGACTAGTTGCCAGACATCCGATATGTGTTTCGTACGGGGCAGACACAATTCCAGCCCCATTGGCCTAGCACGTGGACATCCGATATTGGATTGACATACGCAATACTACGGTATACTACGCTTGATATAGATCACATATTCCTATAATGATATTTCTGGAGAATTGGGTAGGCATGACGCTTTGCTAGAAGCCAACCTTGTCTTGTAAATCAGTAAAAAAGTAGTGCTAGGTACTTACGTGTTTGGATAGTCCGACGACCGAATTTACTGCCAACATATCCAGGGATCTCATGGGTTGCTTCCCGAAGATTCACTGATGATGTATGACTCGCACTTTAATTAATCTGGGATTAATTAGAAGAGATTGAAAATTAATCTGAGATTAATTACGGAGATATTTTATCTGGGATAAAATATTAATTAAAGAGAGAGAACGATTATTTTGGAATTAATCGATAAAATAATATATTCGATATATTATGCGAAATTGGATTTCGAAGCGGAATTAAAATTAGATTTTAATTCGGGCGAACGAATTAATTTAGAATTAATTCGTTAGCGACGTGAATAGTGATTTTGCTAGGCGTAATCGTTTAATTGCGTCGCAACGGAAAATTCGTTAATTGGAATTAGTGACCCCGAACCCGAGTGTAGGCATCGCATTCTCGCATGTGAAATCCGATGATGAGTCTCAGTTGGAGGCACTACCTTTTTAGCTAAGGATATTGCGGGAAACGAAGGTCGGAAGGGGAAATTCAGAATAAGTACTTCATCAAGTTCATCTCACAAGTTCACTGTCTTCGTTAGTGCTGCGTTCGTTACTTCGTTCGAACGTCAGGCAGATTGCGGACGTTCGTGTAGCGTTCGAATTGGCGTTCGAACGGCGTCAGTGTTTCAGGTTTTGCTGCTAGCCTCGCACCCCAGCCCAATTAGCCCCCCAAAGCCCATAAAACACATCCCAATTTAATTAAATTAAACATTGAATTAAATAAAATATTCAAACCATTTACCAATTAAATAAAACACAAAATATAATCATACCTAATAAAGATAAATCAAATATATTAACTTCCTAACTAAACAAATCACATACTAAATTAAAAAGATGTCATGCCTAATTAAAATCAATCATAACAAATTAAATATTTTGCCTTCCTAATCTAAGCCAAATTTGTCCCCCCTCAATCCATTGCTTTCCTTCTTAGACACCAAATCAAATCCCTTCCTTGTGAGACAAGGAGAGAAGCCCTAGCCATTCTCTATATAAACAACACTTTTCCAAGCCATCCTCCTCTCCCAACTACTTGACTCTCACGAAAAACCCTAAACAGCACTCAAGATCTCTCTCTCTCTAAAGCCACCTTCAACAACCCATCAGCCCTAGAGTTCGACGAAAACAACAAAAAATAACAAAGAAAATAACCTAATCTTCTTCACGCAAAAGCCACAAATCTTCTTCACGCCACACTCCAAACGAACCACCGACCCCTTGCCCAATTCACTACCACTCACCGCCTACCAGACTCCACTCACGTTACCCTCATTACAAATCATCACAGCCACTAACACCAGCCCTAAACAACCCACAGCCACGAACAAAGCAGTGTCATCAACTGCCTCACGCACTGAAGATCACTCGGCACTCACACCACCACGATTAACTACCCTTGTACCCTCAAACCATTACGCCATACACTCACCTGCCAACATTCACGCCCCACGCCCAAACAGCCTGCCTCTTCACGAATAATAGCCCCATGCCTCACTTAATATTCGACAGCCTGCAGCCCTTATACACACGTAACCAACCAGTATATTGCCTTCAACGTAACCCTCTCTCTGGTCCTTAAAACTGCCTTTGAATAACCCTGAAAACAATGAGTAAAATCACTGAAGGCAGTCCCAAAATATAGCCAAAAACAGTAACCGAAACTGTCCAGAACACAACCAGTAAACCGAGACAAAAACACCCCAAAACAGTCCCCAAAACTACCCAAAACTGCACCCCGAAACCGCACAAAACAGTCCACTAAAACACCAAAACGAGACCTGAAATATTAAGCAGAAACCGCGAGGAAACAGCAGCAAAACGGAGGTCGAAACAGTAGCTTGAGCAGCGAAACGGCGAGGTAAAACGCAAACCAGTGAACCAGAAAAGTTGCGGTGTGATAGCCCTTCCGACGGCCTTGAAACGCGAGTCCGAAAGTCGACATAAAAGGTTTGACCTGAGGGTATTTTTCACATTCATTTTCTGTTTTATTTTCATTATTTATTGAGTATTGTTCACATGATTGTTATGTGGAAATGCATGTTGTGGCCATTGAGTAGATAAATATGCATGTATTATGAAATATTGTATGTTGTTGCCTTGGAATAAAATGAAAGATGTGTCAACTTTCACGGTATATCGGATGGAAACCCGGACATAAATTTCATAGCCGATTCCGAATGGACGGTAAGTCGGATTAAAGGTCCCCTATTTGGAGGGGTTAAAATCCTTTACCACGATGCTTTGCCGCGCCGGTTGATATATATTCGGTTGAATGTAAGATATGTTCAATCGGGTATACGAAGTTTCATATAGTTATCTTTATCTTTGTACGCATTGTAATGAAAAACGCATGGGCTTATTGTGTTGGACTAAAAAGGTTCTCCATTTGGGGGAAGAAAAGCCTAAAAGGCTACCTTTACCACGATATTTGCCGCGTCTTTCATATATTGGTTGCATCATTTACCTTAGTCTTAGCTTAACGTATTACAATTCATATATCTATGTCATGATAACATTTGAGTATTATTCTTGTGGTATATCGGATGGAAACCCGGACATAAATTCCGTAGCCGATTCCGAATGGACGGTAGTGCGGTCTTTACTTGGGATACAATTACACGTACAACTTGGAAAAGTGCTCACATGTGTGTTTGTGTCCATATTAGTATCTTCTTTTGCACCACGTCATAGCATGCTTACTTTAATGCCTAATTGCATCCTTAAGTGTCTTTTTGCATTATGTACATAGTTGACTCTTTTATTTGTGCATGGACATCTAATGGCTATTTGTTTATGATATGTCTATGAAATCACATGTTCGCCATTGTTTGATTCGCTTTTATGTGTGCTTGTGTGGTTAGTGTGTGCTTGTGTTTCCATGGATACAATATGCCAATGAAGTTGTATGTTCGTTGCTATTTTGATGTACTTTCAAGCATGCAATCTTAGATGTGAAATATATGCAAATTTAGGTGTAAGTTTTATTTTTGTGCATATGGATTTAGAAGCATGATACTCTTGGAAATAAGTGTTACTTAAGCTTGATTAAATTATTACACAAATCCTTTCATTACAAGTGACATAAGTAAGGGACCATTCCGAACCCAACGGTTTGAGGTATTCCCTTGTGAGGGGTGAGTGCGGCCTTAAATATCATTTTCCCGGTTCACACCGGGTGGTGACTCCATTATTCTCCGGTTTAGTCCCCCCGTGGCTACTCCGTACTCCCGACCGGGCCGCGAGCCCGGGACAGCGTGCGTCGCCCAGTTTCTGTGTCCCACAGTCTGGCGACTCCACTGGGGATAGAGAATAGGCCCCGAATATTGTCTTGTAATGATTGGATTTATGTTTTAATTGACAGTGTCTATAGTGGATAAAATGGGGGTTTAATCAAAGGCATTTTAAGGCTAGGTAATGGTTTGGTGTCTTCCTTCATTCACTACCTTTCTAGAAGGAAAAGCGCTGTGAAGGCACCTATATGGCCATCTACTCGTAGCCTATTGTGATGGACTAATTTGGAGGACTCGTTGTTTATTCCTGACACCAAGCGATAAGAGCCTAAGAGGCTTAGGTATTTAAGTGAGCCTCGCTCCACCTTCCCTCTGGGGAATCTACAACGGGAAATCCATTTGACAGTCCGTCACACACTATAGCTCATTGGCACGTACCTTAGTGTATAAAAAAGGGTGCGCTCACTTGGTCGCTCGGACCCTTGAATGGGGAGACTAGTTGTGGGCCATCATTCGCCGATGAGAGCCTTTGTCTATATTCTTGTGAACCCACCTGTGCTGGGGGAATTTCTGAGAATGTGAGGCGTGAGGAGCCTCCGAATGGGTTGGGGGATGATATCCCCACTTTTGATGATGATATGGCAGAGTATGCAGCAGGCAGAGTATCTGGGTCTCAGGTAGAGTTGCAGAAACTTCGGGATCAGGTTGAGTCGGTTACCCGCAAGATGAGGGGTAAGAATGAGGATCTGCTGGATTATGACACACTGACTTTCGAGGAACAGTTGCCGGCACAGTTCAAGATGCCGGATATGGCTAAGTTTAACGGGAATAGGGATCCAAGGGTGCATCTCCGACAGTTTGTATCAGTCATGAGTTCAGTTGGCCTGTCTCAGCGCCAAGTGCAGAAAATGTTTGGAATGTCGCTCGAGGGAGTTCCCGTGGTGTGGTACCACAGTTTGGAGAAGAAAGTGAAGGAAGATTGGAGGGAGTTTGCGGATACCTTCCTGAAGCAGTATGTCACAGACCTAGAGATCGATCTGTCACTCCGTGTTCTGGAGAATGTTAAGCAGAAAGCGGAGGAGAGTTTTAAGGAGTATGTGGACCGGTGGAGGGGTCAGTTGTTGAAGATGCAGACTAGGCCCTCGGAAAAGGACCATATTAAAATGATTATCAAGGGCACCAGGCCTTCCATTTACAACAAGTTGAGGAGGATGACCTCCATGATTACAGACTTTCAGCAGTTGAGGGAGACTGTCATGGACATTGAAGACATGGAGGCGGAAAATAGAAAATTCTATGGTCTGAACAGGAGGCCCGTTGGGGGAACATCGGGAATAAAGCCCTTTTCTGCTGAGATTGCCGCTATCCGGAACCAGCAGTTTTCCAACTTGGGAAGGCCCCTGTCCAAGGTGCTAGAGAAATTGAAGAGGCAAGGGCTCTTAAAACCCTTGGAAGCCAAACCATTACCCAATCTGCTACCATCACATTATAACCTAAGCCTTTACTGTCACTTTCACCAACAAAAGGGCCATGACACTGACAATTGCGCCCGACTCCGCCATGAAATCCAAGACCTGATAGACTCCAAGAAAATACCTGACCCAGAAACAGAACAACCTGACACACACAGAAACCCCTTACCCAATTACCGTGCCGTACCACCACCAGCCTATATGATCAATTCTGGCTTCCCAGAAGACCTTGTTCTAAAATCCTTTCACCCTCAAGCCTTTTGCCTGGGAATCTGGGATAGTACTAGTGAAGATGAGTTTGGCCAGGGGAAACTCTTTTGGCTTGATTTCTCTAGTATTGATGAGGAAGAAGTTAGGGGAATGACGCGCAATGGTCGTTTCTTCAATGATATGGCGGAAAAGGGTAAGGAAGTTTTGACAGATGGTAGAGAAGTGGCTGAGACTGCAGAAAACACTGAGGGGGATATAGTGCTAAGGTAATTGAGGAAGACTATAGCACAAGTGAGTATCTGGGAACTGTTATGTGCATCTCGGGAGCATAGGCAGGCTATGGTTGAGGCCTTGAGCAAGATTGTGGTACCGGAGGACGCCAACCCTGCAATGTTTGTTGGGTCGGTTCAGAAGGAAGCTTTGCAGATATCCTTTTCTGAGGATGAACTCCCAGCAGAGGGGAGAAATCATAACAGGCCTCTATTTATCAGGGCCGAGGTGAGGGGCAAGAGAACTTCATGTGTGATGGTGGATGACGGTTCGTCCATCAATGTGTGCCCGCTGAAAATTCTGGCAAGATTGGGTATGAAAGCAACAGACTTGGACCCCTCCAGCATGACTATTAAGGCTTATGACGACAGTAAAAGGGGAGTTGAATGTACTTTTGTGGCTATGGTCAAGGTAGGCCCTATTGAAGATGAAGTCGAGTTTATAGTGCTGGACATCCCAACCACTTTTGCCTTATTGTTGGGAAGGCCTTGGTTTCACAAACTTGGGGGCGTGCCTTCCACTTTGCATCAGATGATCAAGTTCCCATATGAGGGAGAAGTTATTACTATCCGGGCTGAGGTAGATAATGCCTTGGCTGCCTTGGAGATACAACCTTTCACAAGGTTTCAGGTGTCAGCTACTTTTGAGGAATGGGTGGATCCTAGGGTGGCTAGGATCATGAAAAAAATGAAGTTTGAACCGGTGATGGTTCAAAGTTGCCAGATTTCAGAGGACATACCACTCGGAAAGGTTTGGGGTATAGATCTGATGAAGAAAAACGAAGGTCAAGAAAAATGGCCTGAAACCGATGGAATGTTTTGTGAAAGCTTCAGGATATCAAGGGGAGCTTGAACCTGTGGAAGTTAATGGGATTGTGGTGCTTGGATTTGAGATCTTCCAGGATTTGTTGGGTGAGAAACTGCTGACTAAAGAAGCTGTGGAAGCAGAGAATTGGGAAGAAGAATTGATGAAGTTGGAGAGCCTGACTCTGGGAGAGGACGAAAAGCCTGAGGAAGACCTGATTGCAGAGGAATAAGTGTCTATAGATGATGAAGACATTTACCTTCCTGATTTGTTTGAATGTACTTCCACATTATCCAATAATAAAGACATTTCTTTTGCTTACTTGCCTGAGTCATTTCCATTTACACTGCACGAATCAAGCATATTTGATATCAGTTCGGCCAGAACTACTGCATTTAACTTGGGTACACTTGAGAACCCCAAGGAAATTCTCATTGCAAGTGAAGTTACCTCTGAAGAGAGGGAGAAACTAGAAGAAGTGTTGGTCAGATATGCCAAAGTATTTGCTTGGTCCTATAAGGAAATGCCTGGGGTAGACAGAAACATTGCCCAGCACACAATACCAACTTATCCGAATATGAGGCCAGTAAAACAGAAACTCCGACGGATGAGACCAGAATGGGCTGAGAAAGTCAGAGAGGAAGTTAAGAAACAGATAGATGTGGGGTTCTTGGAAGTAGTAAAATATCCTGAGTGGTTGGCTAATATAGTACCGGTGCCGAAGAAAGATGGGAAGGTCAGAATGTGTGTAGACTACAGAGATCTCAACAAGGCTTGTCCGAAAGGTGATTTTCCTCTGCCGCATATAGATGTTCTGGTTGATAGTGCGACTTTATCTGCTATGTATTCATTTGCAGATGGATTTTCAGGTTACAATCAGGTTCTCACGGCTGAGGAAGACAAACATAATAATGCATTTGTTACTGAGTGGGGTACTTATTGTTACAAGGTTATGCCGTTGGGCTTAAGAATGCATGGGCTACTTATCAGCGGTTGGCCACTACACTTTTCCATGACTTGATGCACAAAGAGATTGAGGTGTATGTGGATGACATGATGGTAAAATCAGAGACAAGAGTTGGGCATATTGAAACACTGGAAAGGTTCCTTCAGAGAGTTGACAGATACAACCTGCGGCTTAATCCCAAGAAATGTGTGTTTGGGGTGACATCAGGGAAATTGCTTGGTCATACAGTGGGAATGGGCGGAATAGAGGTAGACTCCGAAAAGATCAAGGCTACCACACAAATGCCTGCACCGAAGACAGAAAAAGAAGTCAGAGCATTCTTGGGAAAGATTCAGTACATCAGTCGGTTCATCGCCAAGTTGACATCAGTATGTGAGCCTATCTTCAAACTGTTGAGAAAAGATCAGCCAGTGAGATGGAATGAACAGTGCCAGACAGCCTTCGACAAGATCAGAGAGTACTTGGTAAAGCCTCCTGTATTGAAACCTCTGAGACCGGGCAGACCTTTGATATTGTATTTGGCTATAGAATCAGAAGCATTGAGGGCAATGATGGTACAGTCAGATGAGACAGGGGTAGAACATGCAGTCTATTATCTGAGTAAGAAGATGCTCCCGTATGAGGCTCGGTATCAGGAAGTAGGGAAGATCCGTCTTGCCGTGGTATGGGCTTCTAGAAAGTTGCGGCATTATTTCCAGTCATACAAGATCCAGATAGTGGCCAAGGAAAATCCTCTGAAATATCTTCATTCGGTGCCTTCACTAGTGGGAAAATTGGGCAGATGGTTGGTATTGCTGACAGAGTTTGACATTGAATATCTCACCTCCAAAGTGATCAAAGGGCGAGCAGTAGCAGAGTTTCTGGCAATGCAACATGTTGAGGGGGATCAGTATAAGTTTGAATTTCCAGATGAAGAGATCCAAGCAATAACAGTTCAGAGATGGAAGATGTATTTTGACGGAGCAGTGAACTACAAGAGAGCTGGAATTGGAATCGTGATAGTACCCCCGAAGGGGAGACTTTGCCTTTGGCCAAGAGGTTGACATTCAGAATGACTAATAACATGGCCGAGTATGAAGCATGTGCTTTTGGTTTGACAGCATTGATAGCCTTGAAGGCCGGGAGTGTGGAAGTCTACGGAGATTCTATGTTGGTAGTCCAGCAGATGCGAAGAGAATGGGAATTGAAAGAAGAACGGTTGAAACCTTACCTTTTTCACCTCAGAAAGTTGGTTCAGGTTATCCCCGAGTGTAAGTTTCAGCACTTACCTAGAGAAGAGAATCAGATGGAAGATGCATTGGCTACACTTGCAGCAACTTGGGAAAATCCAGAAAAGTTAGTGATGAGACCGTTGATACTGACAACAGCGAGCATACTTGTTTATGAGATAGAAAGAATTCTGGAAGTTGAGGTCGACGATGGAAAACCTTGGTATTATGACATTCAGAGGTATCTGGAACATGGTGAACTCCCGGAAGGGGCAGGCAGAAAAGACAGAATAGCCATTCAGAAGTTAGCTTCCCAGTATGTGACTTTGAAAGGGGAACTGTACAAGAGGCAAGCAAACGGTATTCAGTTGAAGTGTTTGAGAAAAGAAGAAGCTCAGCATGTAATGGAAGAAATAGATGCCGGGGTATGTGGTCCGCACAAGAACGGGTTGAATCTGTCCCGCAAGATAGTGAGACAAGGTTTTTATTGGTCAACCATGGAAACAAACTGCGCGAAGATGGTAAAACACTATCATAATTGTCAAGCACATGGTAATTTGAATCACTTACTGCACACAGAGCTACACGGGCTGTCAGAGTCGTGGCCTTTCTCAGCATGGGGAATTGATATGATTGGAGAAATTCGACCGAATGCATCGAATGTGCATCGCTTTATAGTAGTGGTAGTAGATTACTTCTCGAAGTGGGTGGAAGCCGAATCATTCCGCAATGTTACAGCAAAACAGATGGAAAAGTTTATAGCGCGGAACCTCATTTGCCGGTATGGTATGCCGCATCATGTAGTGACAGACAACTGAGTTCAGTTTCAAGGAGAGACGAAGGCAATGTTGCAGAGGTACGGGATAGGCCACCACAAGTCATCACCGTACAGGCCGCAGGCAAATGGGGCAGTTGAGGCAGCCAACAAGACCATAAAGACGATTTTAGCCAAGATGACAGAGAACTGCAGGGATTGGGCCGAGAAAATACCATATGCTCTGTGGGGGTACAGAACATCAGTAATGATAGCAACATGGGCCACACCTTACTCTTTGGTCTATGGAATGGAAGCAGTGTTACCAGTAGAAGTGGAAATACAGTCTATGATGGTATTAGTAGAGGCAGAATTACCGGAACAGGAGTGGGTCGCACAGAGGTTTGATCAGTTAGCCCTATTGGATGAGAAGAGAACTAAGTCTTTGTATCACATGCAGTTGTATCAGAAGAGACTAGCCCGAGCATTCAACAAGAAAGTTCGTCCCACCAAGATCAGAAAAGGTGATTTGGTACTTAAGCAGTCGAGGCCGTCGATGATAGATCTGAGGGGAAAATTCAGACCAAACTAGGAAGGACCTTACATAGTGCAGAAGGTAATGGGAAATGGAGCAGTGAAGCTATCAGACTTGGAGGGGAACGAGTTCACCAAGCCGATCAACGTAGACAGATTGAAGCAATATTTTGCCTGAGGGGGAGAAGACCGAGCAGTCACCACGAGAATTAGCAGAAGACCTAACCCAACGGAATAAGAAAATCACTCATGCATACACGTAACATTGCATTCTCTTCGTTTTGTTTTTCGTTTTGTGTTCGCAGGTTCGAAGAAAAAAGAGAAAGCGGCAGAAATGAGCCAAGGCGCATCAGCGCAATTTCAGTTTTTGGGATGAGTCCCAAGGGGCGAGGCCCATATCAGCTTGGGGGCGAGGCCCATACCATGTCGGCTCGAGGGCGAGGCCCATATCAGCTTGAGGGCGAGGCCCCCGTTGTAAGTTATAGTTCCGGGTCGAGGTGCCCAGGGTCGAGGTACCCACTACACATCATCAGTTCGAGGGCGAGGTCCCTATAGTCAGCGGTGTTGGGTCGAGGTGCCCAGGGTCGAGGTGCCCCCGTTGTCAAGTGTAGTTCCGGGTCGAGGTGCCCAGGGTCGATATACCCACTACATCATCAGTTTGAGGGTGATGTCCCTATAGTCAGCGGTGTTGGGTCGAGGTGCCCCTGTTGTCAGTTGTAGTTCCGGGTCGAGGTGCCCAGGGTCGAGGTACCCACTACATAATCAGTTCGAGGGCGAGGTCCCTATTGTCATCGGTATTGGGTCGAGGTGCCCAGGGTCAAGGTGCCCCCTTTGTCGGTTGCAATTGTTGGGACGCGTCCTAGGATCGAGGTCCGCTGCGGCACCAACTCAACTCGAGGCAGCAGCCGAGCCAGGTAAGTGAAAATGCATTGCATAACTTTGATAGGATTGTTCAAAGTCACACACTGCACAAGTCCCATCAAAGTGGGGGCGACTGTAGGCATCACATTTTCGCATGTGAAACCCGATGATGAGTCTCAGTTGGAGGCACTACCTTTTTAGCTAAGGATATTGCGGGAAATGGAGGTCGGAAAGGGAAATTCAGAATAAGTACGTCATCAAGTTCATCTCACAAGTTCACTGTCTTCGTTAGTGATGCGTTCGTTACTTCGTTCGAACGTCAGGCAGATTACGGACGTTCGTGTAGCGTTCGAACGGCGTCGGTGTATCTGGTTTTGCTGCTAGTCTCGCACCCCAGCCCAATTAGCCCCCCAAAGCCATAAAACACATCCCAATTTAATTAAATTAAACATTGAATTAAATAAAATATTTAAACCATTTACCAATTAAATAAAACACAAAATATAATCATACCTAATAAAGATAAATCAAATATATTAACTTCTTACTAAACAAATCACATACTAAATTAAAAAGATGTGATGCCTAATTAAAATCAATCATAACAAATTAAATATTTTGCCTTCCTAATCTAAGCCAAATTTGTCCCCCCTCAATCCATTGTTTTTCTTCTTAGACACCAAATCAAATCCTTCCTTGTGAGACAATGAGAAGCCCTAGCCATTCTCTATATAAACAACACTTTTCCAAGCCATCCTCCTCTCCCAACTACTTGACTCTCACGAAAAACCCTAAACAGCACTCAAGATCTCTCTCTCTCTTAAAGCCACCGTCAACAACCCATCAGCCCTAGAGTTCGACGAAAACAACAAAAAATACCAAAGAAAATAACCTAATCTTCTTCACCTAAGCCACAAATCTTCTTCACCCTAAAGCCACAAATGTTCTTCACCTTAAAGACAGATCGTGAGTGATCGGGACCAGAGATTTGCAGGCACCTTTTGGTCAGAACTCTTCAACCTACTTGGCTCGCAACTGAACATGTCGATGAGTTATCACCCTGAAACAGATGGCCAGACAGAGAGATTCAATGGGATGCTAGAAGAATACCTACGCCACTTTGTTAGTGCCAACCAGAGGAATTGGGTACAATTACTTGATGTCGCCCAATTTTGCTTCAACTCTCAGAAAAGCTCCGCCACCAACAAAACTCCTTTTGAAATTGTGATGGGTCAGCAACCCCTACTCCCACACACAGTGGCCGAGTATTCGGGAAATAGTCCACGAGCTTTCAACTTCACGAAGGAATGGAGAACCAATGCAGAAATTGCTCGAGCATACTTGGAGAAAGCTTCCGCGAGGATGAAGAAGTGGGCAGATCAGCATAGGAGACCCCTAGTATTCCAACCTGGGGATTTGGTGCTAATCAAGTTAAATCCAGAGCAGATTCGATTCAGAGGGAACAAAGACAAGAGATTAGTGAGAAAGTATGAAGGACCTGTTGTCGTTCTCAAGAAGGTGGGTAAAGCTTCGTACAAAGTCGAGACTCCTGCGTGGATGAAGATGCACCCGGTTTTTCATGTCAGCAGGCTGAGACCTTTCCATGGAGATAGTAGTGATACAACCCGTAACCAATCACAAAGACCAGAGGTGAAGGAAGCAACAACGAAGAGAGCCACAAGGAGCGTTGAGGAGATCGTGGCAGAAAGAGAGGCGATCGGAAACCAGTGACAGGGAAAGGAGTTCCTAGTGAGGTGGAGAAACTTGGGAGACGAAGAGATAAGTTGGGAGAGAGCCGAAGACCTCCAGCAGTTCAAGCAGCAGATTGAAGACTTTCTAGCCCTTCAGCATCACGACGACGGAGCCGAAGACCTGCAGCAGCCGCAGCAGAAGAGTGAAAATTTTCAAGCCTGCCAGCACCAAGGTCAAGAACACGGGAGGATAAGATCAACCATGTCAACGAGGACGTCGACAAATTAAGTGGGGGAGGATGTAACGTGCTAACACCCCAAGCTTGTCCAGGGCCAATGTCTTGCCCATGGCCGCTTGTGTTGTGTTGCTAGTGTGCACTATTGTAATTTTCCTATTTTATTTTATTTTCTATTTTAAGGGGGGGTGACAACTCAAGCATGAGGTGTGTTTCATTGTGCCACTTTTGTAATTTCTTTAAAAGCTCTTTAGGGGGAGGTGACCCGGGCACCTTAGAAGGGCCTTGGCCACCAGCATACTAAGGGCTTCAGCTGTGTACTCCCTCGCCCTTAGTTGGCTTGTTTAATGAAAGATGCTCCTTTTGATGTTTCATTGTTTTGCCCCAATGTGATGCTTGAATGCTATGCTGTAAAGCTTGAGTGTGTGCTAACAACGTACATTGACCTTCCATTGCTTAATAATGTTCACAACTTGTTGATGGCTAACCTTGAGCTTGTCCTTGCAGGCTCAATTCTAGGCTGACTTGTTAGACGTTGCGTTAACAAGTGCCGCACGGACCCAACTTGGTGATCCCAAAAGTTTGGCCCGTGACACTAGGCATATGTTTAGTTGACACCAAACTTAAACCCAAATCGGATAAGTGCCAATTGTAGGTTATCTTAGGGATACCATAAGTATTGTACTTATACAACTCACGAGTGAACAATTAGATTGTTGCTCGCCATTCGTTTTTCCTAAGAGGAATACCGATATGTAGTGCTAAGTGGGAGGATAGTAAAACTCGATGAAAATCAGAGTAATACTATTCCTGGCACCCAGTCCTAATGGAACACAAATAGTTCATCAAGGATGAAACTATTCTAATAATCTTCGAATATACAAGAACCGCGTATGTCAGAGAGAATCAGAAAACAACCTGGGGTATGGGTTTCTGATCTCACCTCATAAAGATGTCAATCTTATTGAGGAAAATCAACTGACTACGTATTAGGAAGTGATACAAGGTATCGACTCCCTATTATGGCAAATTGCCATAAAATCCGAAGTGGATTCCATGTATACCAACTATGTTTAGACACTAGTTGATGTACCGCAAGGCATTGTGCTTATTGGTACTATATAAGTCTTCAAGGAAGATATACATGGATGACAACATACTATCGTACTAAGCTAGGCTTGTAGCGAAAAGGTAGAGTTATCAACATTGTGTTGATTACGACGAAACCTTTTACCTGTTGCCACGGCAAATCCATTTCGACAATGCTTGCTGATGTTGCATGTTTCATTCATGAAATGTGGCAGCTGAATGCCAAAATCGTTTTCCTTAACGGAAACCTTCCGGAGGATGTTTACAACATCTTGACGGTTTTGTCGAACCATAACAAGCAAACTAGGTTTGCAGGTTATTCGATCCATAGATGGATTGAAGCAAGAATTAGGTTCTAGGAATTATCATTTTGATGTAATCATAATGGTGTATGATTTAATTCAAAACGAAAATAATTCTTGTGTATATAAGGAGGTTAGTGGGAGCGCACTGACAGTGAATGTCCTGAGTAATGATGATATATGATTTCTTGAAAATGATATTCCCATAATATAATCGGTGAAAGCTTGGCTTTTATGATAACGACTATAAGTCGCAACAACGGTACTATACAATAGTATAAAGGAACAGTGAGCTGGAGATCTTCCAAGCAAGATACTTTTACCGAATAAACAACAAATGCGGGTTATTACTACAGCTGAGCCAGCAATAGAAGCCATTTGGGTCGATAACAAATCTAATTAGATTAGATACAATTCTATTAGCAGCTGAGCTAGGCGTCAGCACATGCTAAAGAATTAATGGTCTCATCAACGATCCAGATAAATACTTCGCTATTCATCTGATTCGTTCGGATCATACATCATGGCGATGTGATGATCGAATAAATCGCATCAGATGATATTCATACAAATCCGCTGAAGAAAACCTTTTCTCAGCAGTTTGAACCAACCGTACATGGTTCGGGTGTCAGACACTCGAGTGACTGGCTATAGGCCAAGTGGGAGATTATTGGACAATTATGACCCATAGCGTCACTATTTGTACAGATCACGGTGTTGTTGTACAAATTAACTATGTGACAAAGGATATTGCACTCTTTTCATTTGTGATTAGATCACCTAGATGTATTAATGATAGGAGGTCCCTATGATTTGTTCCTGGACGGAGAATGATATGAGATAGTATCAGTCCACGAAGAATAAATCATTAAATATCCCTAGTCAGAGTATTATCGAGATTGGACATCGATAAATACGTAAAAGACTAGTATTACACTTGTGCATGTTGTGAGGGCACAACAGCATAGTTCTCATATATTTTGGTATAGGATACTCATGCAAGTGTAATAGGAGGTTGTGTTTTACCGATGGTACGGGAAACAGCTTCGCTCTCGATAGACCCCTGCAGAATCCAATTAGTAGTATGACTATGTGTCTATGGAAGTCTGCAATCAAGGTAGGTGTATTTGGTCTTAACCTGAGACTTGCACCGCTAATACTTGCGACAATCAATATACTTTAGTTGAGGTTGTCCGGGGTTTTAACAGGTTCTGTGTACGCCAATGCTGGGTATATTGAGAATCGTACTGTATTGGGTGTGATGTTAAGACGGAAGTGTCACTCCAGTCATATGGTGATGATGGTCACATAGGATACGTAACTCGTTCTCTTAAATGCTCGAGCTATCGGGATATTATGACTAGGTCATATATATCTGATTATAGAGACTAGTTGCCAGACATCCGATATGTGTTTCGTACGGGGCAGACACAATTCCAGCCCCATTGGCCTAGCACGTGGACATCCGATATTGGATCGACATACGCAATACTACGGTATACTACGCTTGATATAGATCACATATTCCTATAATGATATTTCTGGAGAATTAGGTAGGCATGACGCTTTGCTAGAAGCCAACCTTATCTTGTAAATCAGTAAAAAAGTAGTGCTAGGTACTTACGTGTTTGGATAGTCCGACGACCGAATTTACTGCCAACATATCCGGGGATCTCATGGGTCGCTTCCCGAAGATTCACCGATGATGTATGACTCGCACTTTAATTAATCTGGGATTAATTAGAAGAGATAGAAAATTAATCTGAGATTAATTACAGAGATATTTTATCTGGGATAAAATATTAATTAAAGAGAGAGAACGATTATTTTGGAATTAATCGATAAAATAATATATTCGATATATTATGCGAAATTGGATTTCGAAGCGGAATTAAAATTAGATTTTAATTCGGGCGAACGAATTAATTTAGAATTAATTCGTTAGCGACGTGAATAGTGATTTCGCTAGGCGTAATTGTTTAATTGCATCGCAACGGAAAATTCGTTAATTTGGAATTACTGAACCCGAACCCGAGTGTAGGCATCGCATTTTCGCATGTGAAATCCGATGATGAGTCTCAGTTGGAGGCACTACCTTTTTAACTAAGGATATTGCGGGAAACGGAGGTCGGAAGGGGAAATTCAGAATAAGTACGTCATCAAGTTCATCTCACAAGTTCACTGTCTTCGTTAGTGCTGCGTTCGTTACTTCGTTCGAACGTTAGGCAGATTGCGGACGTTCGTGTAGCGTTCGAATTGGCGTTCGAACGGCGTCGGTGTTTCTGGTTTTGCTGCTAGCCTCGCACCCCAGCCCAATTAGCCCCCCAAAGCCCATAAAACACATCCCAATTTAATTAAATTAAACATTGAATTAAATAAATATTCAAACCATTTACCAATTAAATAAAACACAAAATATAATCATACCTAATAAAGATAAATCAAATATATTAACTTCATAACTAAACAAATCACATACTAAATTAAGAAGATGTCATGCCTAATTAAAATCAATCATAACAAATTAAATATTTTGCCTTCCTAATCTAAGCCAAATTGTCCCCCCTCAATCCATTGCTTTACTTCTTAGACACCAAATCAAATCCCTTCCTTGTGAGACAAGGAGAAACCCTAGCCATTCTCTATATAAACAACACTTTTCCAAGCCATCCTCCTCTCCTAACTACTTGACTCTCACGAAAAACCCCAAACAGCACTCAAGATCTCTCTCTCTCTTAAAGCCACCTTCAACAACCCATCAGCCCTAGAGTTCGACGAAAACAACAAAAAATAACAAAGAAAATAACCTAATCTTCTTCACGCCAAAGCCATAAATCTTCTTCACGCCACACTCCAAACGAACCACCGACCCCTTGCCCAATTCACTGCCACTCACCGCCTACCAGACTCCACTCACGTTACCCTCATTACAAATCATCACAGCCACTAACACCAGCCCTAAACAACCCACAGCCACGAACAAAGCAGTGTCATCAACTGCCTCACGCACTGAAGATCACTCGGCACTCACACCACCACGATTAACTGCCCTTGTACCCTCAAACCATTACGCCATGCACTCACCTGCCAACTTTCACGCCCCACGCCCAAACAGCCTGCCTCTTCACGAATAATAGCCCCCTGCCTCACTTAATATTCGACAGCCTGCAGCCCTTATACACACGTAACCAGCCAGTATATTGCCTTCAACGTAACCCTCTCTCTGGTCCTTAAAACTGCCTTTGAATAACCCCTGAAAACAGTGAGTAAAACCACTGAAGGCAGTCCCAAAATATAGCCAAAAATAGTAACCGAAACTGTCCAGAACACAACCAGTAAACCGAGACAAAAACACCCCAAAACAGTCCCCAAAACTACCCAAAACTGCACCCCGAAACCGCACAAAACAGTCCACTAAAACACCAAAACGAGACCTGAAATATTAAGCAGAAACCGCGAGGAAACAGCAGCAAAACGGAGGTCGAAATAGTAGCTTGAGCAGCGAAACGGCGAGGTAAAACGCAAACCAGTGAACCAGAAAAGTTGCGGTGTGATAGCCCTTCCGACGGCCTTGAAACGCGAGTCCGAAAGTCGACATAAAAGGTTTGACCTGACGGTATTTTTCACATTCATTTTCTGTTTTATTTTCATTATTTATTGAGTATTGTTCACATGATTGTTATGTGGAAATGCATGTTGTGGCCATTTAGTAGATAAATATGCATGTATTATGAAATATTGTATGTTGTTGCCTTGGAATAAAATGAAAGATGTGTCAACTTTCACGGTATATCGGATGGAAACCCGGACATAAATTTCATAGCCGATTCCGAATGGACGGTAGTATGATCTGTACTCGGGATACAACTCCATGTACCGCTTGAGTAAACGGCACCATCTTTTGTTTTATATTGCTTTGATTCATTTATTTTTCGTCATGTGAATTCTGCATGTTACTTGTTTATGCATGATGCAACCGAGCGCATGGGCTTCGTAAGTCGGATTAAAGGTCCCCTATTTGCAGGGGTTAAAACCCTTTACCACGATGCTTTGCCGCGCCGATTGATGTGTGTTCGGTTGAATGTAAGATATGTTCAATCGGGCACACTAAGTTTGATATTATCGTCTCTATTCTTTGTATGCATGATGCAATCGAGCGCATGGGCTTAGTAAGTCGGATTAATGGTCCCCTATTTGGAGGGGTTAAAATCCTTTACCACGATGCTTTGCCACGCTGGTTGATATATATTCGGTTGAATGTAAGATGTGTTCAATCGGGTATACGAAGTTTCATATAGTTATCTTTATCTTTGTACGCATTGTAATGAAAAGCGCATGGGCTTATTGTGTTGGACTAAAAAGGTTCTCCATTTGGGGGAAGAAAATCCTAAAAGGCTACCTTTACCACGATATTTGCCGCGTCTTTCATATATTGGTTGCATCATTTACCTTAGTCTTGGCTTAACGTATTACAATTCATATATCTATGTCATGATAACATTTGAGTATTATTTCTTGTGGTATATCGGATGGAAATCCGGACATAAATTCCGTAGTCGATTCCGAATGGACGGTAGTGCGGTCTGTACATGGGATACAATTCCACGTACCACTTGGAAAAGTGCTCACATGTGTGTTTGTGTCCATATTAGTTATCTTCTTTTGCACCACGTCATAGCATGCTTACTTTAATGCCTAATTGCATCCTTTAGTGTCTTTTTGCATTATGTACTTAGTTGACTCTTTTATTTGTGCATGGACATCTAATGGCTATTTGTTTATGATATGTCTATGAAATCACATGTTCGCCATTGTTTGATTCGCTTTTATGTGTGCTTGTGTGGTTAGTGTGTGCTTGTGTTTCCATGAATACAATATGCCAATGAAGTTGTATGTTCGTTGCTATTTTGATGTACTTTCAAGCATGCAATCTTAGATGTGAAATATATGCAAATTTAGGTGTAAGTTTTATTTTTGTGCATATGGATTTAGAAGCATGATACTCTTGGAAATAAGTGTTACTTAAGCTTGATTAAATTATTACACAAATCCTTTCATTACAAGTGACATAAGTAAGGGACCATTCTGAACCCAACGGTTTGAGGTCTTCCCTTGCGAGGGGTGAGTGCGGCCTTAAATCTCATTTTCCCGGTTCACACTGGGTGGCGACTCCATTATTCTCCGGTTTAGTCCCCCCGTGGCTACTCCGTACTCCCGACCGGGCCGCGAGCCCGGGACAACGTTCGTCGCCCAGTTCCTGTGTCCCACAGTCTGGCGACTCCACTGGGGATAGAGAATAGGCCCCGAATATTGTCTTGTAATGATTGGATTTATGTTTTAATTGACAGTGTCTATAGTGGATAAAATGGGGGTTTAATCAAAGGCATTTTAAGGCTAGGTAATGGTTTGGTGTCTTCCTTCATTCACTACCTTTCTAGAAGGAAAAGCTGTGAAGGCACCTATATGGCCATCTACTCGTAGCCTATTGTGATGGACTAATTTGGAGGACTCGTTGTTTATTCCTGACACCAAGCGATAAGAGCCTAAGAGGCTTAGGTATTTAAGTGAGCCTCACTCCACCTTCCCTCTGGGGAATCTACAACGGGAAATCCATTTGACAGTCCGTCACACACCATAGCTCATTGGCACGTACCTTAGTGTATAAAAAAGGGTGCGCTCACTTGGTCGCTCGGACCCTTGATTGGGGAGACCTAGTTGTGGGCCATCCTTCGCCGATGAGAGCCTTTGTCTATACTCTTGTGAACCCAACTGTGCTGGGGGAATTTCTGAGAATGTGAGGCGTGAGGAGCCTCCGAATGGGTTGGGGGATGATATCCCCACTTTTGATGATGATATGGCAGAGTATGCAGCAGGCAGAGTATCTGAGGTCTTCCCTTGCGAGGGGTGAGTGCGGCCTTAAATCTCATTTTCCCGGTTCACACCGGGTGGCGACTCCATTATTCTCCGGTTTAGTCCCCCTGTGGCTACTCCGTACTCCCGACCGGGCTGCGAGCCCGGGACAGCGTGCGTCGCCTAGTTCCTGTGTCCCACAGTCTGGCGACTCCACTGGGGATAGAGAATAGGCCCCGAATATTGTCTTGTAATGATTGGATTTATGTTTTAATTGACAGTGTCTATAGTGGATAAAATGAGGGTTTAATCAAAGGCATTTTAAGGCTAGGTAATGGTTTGGTGTCTTCCTTCATTCACTACCTTTCTAGAAGGAAAAGCTGTGAAGGCACCTATATGGCCATCTACTCGTAGCCTATTGTGATGGACTAATTTGGAGGACTCGTTGTTTATTCCTGACACCAAGCGATAAGAGCCTAAGAGGCTTAGGTATTTAAGTGAGCCTCGCTCCACCTTCCCTCTGGGGAATCTACAATGGGAAATCCATTTGACAGTCCGTCACACACCATAGCTCATTGGCACGTACCTTAGTGTATAAAAAAGGGTGCGCTCACTTGGTCGCTCGGACCCTTGATTGGGGAGACCTAGTTGTGGGCCATCCTTCGCCGATGAGAGCCTTTGTCTATACTCTTGTGAACCTACCTGTGCTGGGGGAATTTCTGAGAATGTGAGGCGTGAGGAGCCTCCGAATGGGTTGGGGGATGATATCCCCACTTTTGATGATGATATGGCAGAGTATGCAGCAGGCAGAGTATCTGGGTCTCAGGTAGAGTTGCAGAAACTTCAGGATCAGGTTGAGTCGGTTACCCGCAAGATGAGGGGTAAGAATGAGGATCTGCTGGATTATGACACACTGACTTTCGAGGAACAGTTGCCGGCACAGTTCAAGATGCCGGATATGGCTAAGTTTAACGGGAATAGGGATCCAAGGGTGCATCTCCGACAGTTTGTATCAGTCATGAGTTCAGTTGGCCTGTCTCAGTGCCAAGTGCAGAAAATGTTTGGAATGTCGCTCGAGGGAGCTCCCGTGGTGTGGTACCACAGTTTGGAGAAGAAAGTGAAGGAAGATTGGAGGGAGTTGGCGGATGCCTTCCTGAAGCAGTATGTCACTGACCTAGAGATCGATTTGTCACTCCGTGATCTGGAGAATGTTAAGCAGAAAGCGGAGGAGAGTTTTAAGGAGTATGTGGACCGGTGGAGGGGTCAGTTGTTGATGATGCAGACTAGGCCCTCGGAGAAGGACCATATTAAAATGATTATCAAGGGCACCAGTGTTGGTTTCTATAATTAGTCCCAAAGAAAGTATAAGCCAATGAAACACACAATTTATACATGCAAAGCTTGAAGCATGGCGGAATCATACTTACAAAGCTTGTGACCAAAATAGATGAAGAGAATCCTTGAGTCTTCAAGGTGGAAACTTTCGGCCAAGAGCAAGAGGGAGAAAAGCTTCAAGTCTTTTAGTATTCCAAGCTCCAAGGTTGTTTCCCTATCACCTCCTTTGATCCCTCATTGTGCTAGCAAAAATGGAGAAAAGAAAAACAATTTTTCTGCCCTTGTAGAAGCTCACGGCGTGAGCAAGAAGAAGAAGAGGGAGAGTGGCTTTTGTTTTTCTTTTTCACTTTTTATGGTTTCAAAAACCGTGAATCATGATAATAACAATTACCAAAATATTTTTGATAAAAAACCCTTCAAAAACCGTGAAAAGGTTTTCCCTCCCAAAAGCCAATAAATGGCCTCACCAACTTACATTGAGAATAGTGACAATGTATCATCCCATAAAGGTGACTAGATACATCCATCAACTAGTCGTGTCAAGTGATGAGACTTCGCGATGTGATTTGCAGGTCCCACTCGTTTCAAAATACGAATGTGTCCGCAAACACTTTCGGGCTCAATTTCGCTAATTCCGAATTAACGAATTTCCGTCGCGACGTGAATTAAATACTTACGCCTAGCGAAATTACTATTCACATCGCTAACGAATTAATTCTAAATTATTTCGTTTGCCCGAATTAAAATCCGATTTTAATTCCGCGTCGAAATCTAATTTCGTTTAATATATCGAATATATTATTTTATCGATTAATTCCAAATTAATCGTTCTCTCTCTTAATTAGGCATTTTATCCAAGATAAAGTTTCTCCGTAATTAATCCAAGATTAATAAAGTTCGAATCAACATCATAGGTGAATCTTCAGGAAGCGACCCAAGAGATCTCCGGATATGTTGGCAGTAAATACGGTCGTCGGATAATCCGAACACGTACGTACCGCGTACTACGTTTTTACCGATTTACAAGACAAGGTTGGCTTCTAGCAAAGCGTCATGCCTACCCAATTCTCCAGAAATATTCTTATTGGAATATTAGATCTTTATCAAGCGTAGTATACCGTAGTATCGCGTACATCGATCCAGTATCGGACGATCACATGTTAGGCCTGGGGCTGGAAATGTGTCTGCCCCATACGAAACATATATCGGACATCAAAAAACTAGTCTCTTTAAATCGGACAATCCTGACCTAGTCATATGTCCCGACGGTTGCAACCTTTTATAGAGTACTAGTTCTGTATCCTGCGTGATCATCATCTCCATATGTCTGAAGTGATACTTCCATCTTGACATCACATCCAGTACACTACGATTCTCGATAAACCCAGAAGAGGCGTACACAGAACCGGTTAAAGCCCCGAACCACCAAAACCAAAGTTTACCGATTGTCGCAAGTACTACCGATGCAAGTCTCAGGTTAAGACCATATACACCTACCCTGATGCGGCCTCCCATAGACACGCAGACATACTACCAATGGGATTCCGCGGGGTCTATCCAGAGCGAAGCTTTTTTCCGTACCATCGGTAAAACACAACCTCCTATCGCACTTGCATAAGTATCCAATACTTAAATATATGAGAACTATGCCGTTGTGCCATCACAACTCGCACAAGTGCAATACTAGTCTATTCCGCATTTATCGATGTCCGATCTCGATAATACTCCGACTATGGATATTTAATGATTAAACCTTTTATATTGATACTGTCTCATATCATCTCAATACGGAACTAATCATATGGATTTTTGCCATTAATATATCAAAGTAAATAATTTTACAAAACGGCAAAAGGCAATTTCATTATCACATAGTTTATTTTGTACAATAATACAATATCATTTACAAAATAGTGACGCTATGGGTCATAATGTCTAACAACCAGGCCTTCCATTTACAACAAGTTGAGGAGGATGACCTCCATGATTACAGACTTTCGGCAGTTGAGGGAGACTGTCATGGACATTGAAGACATGGAGGCGGAAAACAGAAAATTCTATGGTCTGAACATGAGGCCCGTTGGGGGAACATCGGGAACAAAGCCCTTTTCTGCTGAGATTGCCGCTATCCGGAACCGGCAGTTTTCCAACTTGGGAAGGCCCCTGTCCAAGGTGCTAGAGAAATTGAAGAGGCAAGGGCTCTTAAAACCCTTGGAAGCCAAACCATTACCCAATCCGCTACCATCGCATTATAACCTAAGCCTTTACTGTCACTTTCACCAACAAAAGGGCCATGACACTGACAATTGCGCCCGACTCCGCCATGAAATCCAAGACCTGATAGACTCCAAGAAAATACCTGACCCAGAAACAGAACAACCCGACACACACAGAAACCTCTTACCCAATTACCGTGCCGTACCACCACCAGCCTATATGATCAATTCTGGCTTCCCAGAAGACCTTGTTCTAAAATCCTTTCACCCTCAAGCCTTTTGCCTAGGAATCTGGGATAGTACTAGTGAATATGAGTTTGGCCAGGGGAAAAACTTTTGGCTTGATTTCTCTAGCAGTGATGAGGAAGAAGTAAGGGGAATGACGCGCAGTGGTCGTTTCTACAATGATATGGCGGAAAAGGGTAAGGAAGTTTTGACAGATGGTAGAGAAGTGGCTGAGACTGCAGAAAACACTGAGGGGGATATAGTGCTAAGGCAATTGAGGAAGACTAGAGCACAAGTGAGTATCTGGGAACTGTTATGTGCATCTCGGGAGCATAGGCAGGCTATGGTTGAGGCCTTGAGCAAGATTGTTATACCGGAGGACGCCAACCCTGCAATGTTTGTTGGGTCGGTTCAGAAGGAAGCTTTGCATATATCCTTTTCTGAGGATGAACTCCCAGCAGAGGGGAGAAATCATAACAGGCCTCTATTTATCAGGGCCGAGGTGAGGGGCAAGAGAACTTCATGTGTGATGGTGGATGACGGTTCGTCCATCAATGTGTGCCCGCTGAAAATTCTGGCAAGATTGGGTATGAAAGCAACAGACTTGGACCCCTCCAGCATGACTATTAAGGCTTATGACGACAGTAAAAGGGGAGTTGAAGGTACTTTTGTCGCTATGGTCAAGGTAGGCCCTATTGAAGATGAAGTCGAGTTTATAGTGCTGGACATCCCAGCCACTTTTGCCTTATTGTTGGGAAGGCCTTGGTTTCATAAACTTGGGGGCGTGCCTTCCACTTTGCATCCGATGATCAAGTTCCCGTATGAGGGAGAAGTTGTTACTATCCGGGCTGAGGTAGATAATGCCGTGGCTGCCTTGGAGATACAACCTTTCACAAGGTTTCAGGTGTCAGCAACTTTTGAGGAATGTGTGGATCCTAGGGTGGCTAGGATCATGAAAAAAATGAAGTTTGAACCGGGTGAAGGTTCAAAGTTGCCAGATTTCAGAGGACAGACCACTCGGAAAGGTTTGGGGTATAGATCTGATGAAGAAAAGCTGAAGGTCAAGAAAAAAGGCCTGAAACTGATGGAATGTTTTGTGAAAGCTTCAGGATATCATGGGGAGCTTGAACCTGTGGAAGTTAATGGGATTGTGGTGCCTGGATTTGAGATCTTCCAGGATTTGTTGGGTGAGAAACCGCTGACTAAAGAAGCTGTGGAAGCAGAGAATTGGGAAGAAGAATTGATGAAGTTGGAGAGCCTGACTCTGGGAGAGGACGAAAAGCCTGAGGAAGACCTGATTGCAGAGAAGAAGTGTCTATAGATGATGAAGACATTTACCTTCCTGATTTGTTTGAATGTACTTCACATTATCCAATAATAAAGACATTTCTTTTGCTTACTTGCCTGAGTCATTTCCATTTACTCTGCACGAATCAAGCATATTTGATATCAGTTCGGCTAGAACTACTGCATTTAACTTGGGTAAACTTGAGAACCCCAAGGAAATTCTGATTGCAAGTGAAGTTACCTCTGAAGAGAGGGAGAAACTAGAAGAAGTGTTGGTCAGATATGCCAAAGTATTTGCTTGGTCCTATGAGGAAATGCCTGGGGTAGACAGAAACATTGCCCAGCATACAATACCAACTTATCCGAATATGAGGCCAGTAAAACAGAAACTCCGACGGATGAGACCAGAATGGGCTGAGAAAGTCAGAGAGGAAGTTAAGAAACAGATAGATGTGGGGTTCTTGGAAGTAGTAAAATATCCTGAGTGGTTGGCTAATATAGTACCGGTGCCGAAGAAAGATGGGAAGGTCAGAATGTGTGTAGACTACAGAGATCTCAACAAGGCTTGTCCGAAAGATGATTTTCCTCTGCCGCATATAGATGTTCTGGTTGATAGTGCGGCTTTATCTGCTATGTATTCATTTGCAGATGGATTTTCAGGTTACAATCAGGTTCTCATGGCTGAGGAAGACAAACATAAGACTGCATTTGTTACTGAGTGGGGTACTTATTGTTACAAGGTTATGCTGTTTGGGCTTAAGAATGCGGGGGCTACTATCATCAGCGGATGGCCACTACACTTTTCCACGACTTGATGCACAAAGAGATTGAGGTGTATGTGGATGACATGATGGTAAAATCAGAGACAAGAGTTGGGCATATTGAAGCACTGGAAAGGTTCCTTCAGAGAGTTGACAGATACAACCTGCGGCTTAATCCCAAGAAATGTGTGTTTGGGGTGACATCAGGGAAATTGCTTGGTCATACAGTGGGAATGGGCGGAATAGAGGTAGACTCCGAAAAGATCAAGGCAATCACAGAAATGCCTACACCGAAGACAGAAAAAGAAGTCAGAGCATTCTTGGGAAAGATTCAGTACATCAGTCGGTTCATCGCCAAGTTGACATCAGTATGTGAGCCTATCTTCAAACTGTTGAGAAAAGATCAGCCAGTTAGATGGAATGAACAGTTTCAGACAGCCTTCGACAAGATCAGAGAGTACTTGGTAAAGCCTCCTGTATTGAAACCTCCGAGACCGGGCAGACCTTTGATATTGTATTTGGCTATAGAATCAGAAGCACTGGGGGCAATGATGGTACAAGAAGATGAGACAGGGGTAGAACATGCAGTCTATTATCTGAGTAAGAAGATGCTCCCGTATGAGGCTCGGTATCAAAAAGTATAGAAGATCTGTCTTGCCGTGGTATGGGCTTCTAGAAAGTTGCGACATTATTTCCAGTCAAACAAGATCCAGATAGTGGCCAAGGAAAATCCTCTGAAATATCTTCATTTGGTGCCTTCACTAGTGGGAAAATTGGGCAGATGGTTGGTATTGCTGACAGAGTTTGACATTGAATATCTCACCTCCAAAGTGATCAAAGGGCGAGCAGTAGCAGAGTTTCTGGCAATGCAACCTGTTGAGGGGGATCAGTATAAGTTTGAATTTCCAGATGAAGAGATCCAAGCAATAACAGTTCAGAGATGGAAGATGTATTTTGATGGAGCAGTGAATTACAAGAGAGCTGGAATTGGAATCGTGATAGTGACCCCCGAAGGGGAGACTTTGCCTTTAGCCAAGAGGTTGACATTCAGAGTGACTAATAACATGGCCGAGTATGAAGCATGTGCTTTTGGTTTGACAACATTGATAGCCTTGAAGGCCGGGAGTGTGGAAGTCTACGGAGATTCTATGTTGGTAGTCCAGTAGATGCGAAGAGAATGGGAATTGAAAGAAGAACAGTTGAAACCTTACCTTTTTCACCTCAGAAAGTTGGTTCAGGTTATCCCTGAGTGTAAGTTTCAGCACTTACCTAGAGAAGAGAATCAGATGGCAGATGCATTGGCTACACTTGCAGCAACTTGGGAAAATCCAGAAAAGTTAGTGATGAGACCGTTGATACTGACAACAGAGCATACTTGTTTATGAGATAGAAAGAATTCTGGAAGTTGAGGTCGACGATGGCAAACCTTGGTATTATAAAATTCAGAGGTATCTGGAACATGGTGAACTCCCGGAAGGGGCAGGCAGAAAAGACAGAATAGCCATTCAGAAGTTAGCTTCCCAGTATGTGACTTTGAAAGGGGAACTGTACAAGAGGCAAGCAAACGGTATTCAGTTGAAGTGTTTGAGAAAAGAAGAAGCTCAGCATGTAATGGAAGAAATACATGCCGGGGTATGTGGTCCGCACATGAACGGGTTGAATCTGTCCCGCAAGATAGTGAGACAAGGTTTTTATTGGTCAACCATGGAAACAAACTGCGGGAAGATGGTAAAGCACTGTCATAATTGTCAAGCACATGGTAATTTGAATCACTTACTGCACACAGAGTTACACGGGCTGTCATAGCCGTGGCCTTTCTCAGCATGGGGAATTGATATGATTGGAGAAATTCGACCGAATTCATCGAATGGGCATCGCTTTATAGTAGTGGTAGTAGATTACTTCTCGAAGTGGGTGGAAGCCGAATCATTCCGCAATGTTACACAGCAAAACAGATGGCAAAGTTTATACTGCGGAACCTCATTTGTCGGTATGGTATGCCGCATCATGTAGTGACAGACAACGGAGTTCAGTTTCAAGGAGAGACGAAGGCAATGTTGCAGAGGTACGGGATAGGCCACCACAAGTCATCACCGTACAGGCCGCAGGCAAATGGGGCAGTTGAGGCAGCTAACAAGACCATAAAGATGATTTTAGCCAAGATGACAGAGAACTGCAGGGATTGGGCCGACAAACTACCATATGCTCTGTGGTGGTACAGAACATCAGTAATGACAGCAACAGGGGCCACACCTTACTCTTTGGTCTATGGAATGGAAGCAGTGTTACCAGTAGAAGTGGAAATACAGTCTATGAGGGTATTAGCAGAGGCAAAATTACCGGAACAGAAGTGGGTCGCACAGAGGTTTGATCAGTTAGCACTATTGGATGAGAAGAGAATTAAGTCTTTGTATCACATGCAGTTGTATCAGAAGAGACTAGCCCGAGCATTCAACAAGAAAGTACGTCCCACCAAGATCAGAAAAGGTGATTTGGTACTTAAGCAGTCGAGGCCGTCGACGACAGATCTGAGGGGAAAATTCAGACCAAACTGGGAAGGACCTTACATAGTGCAGAAGGTAATGGGAAATGGAGCAGTGAAGCTATCAGACTTGGAGGGGAACGAGTTCACCGAGCCGATCAACGTAGACAGATTGAAGCAATATTTTGCCTGAGGGAGAGAAGACCGAGCAGTCACCACGAGAATTAGCAGAAGACCTAACCCAACGGAATAAGAAAATCACTCATGCATACACGTAACATTGCATTCTCTTCGTGTTTGTTTTCGTTTTGTGTTCGCAGGTTCGAAGAAAGGAGAAAGCGGCAGAAATGAGCCAAGCAGCGTCAGCGCAATTTCAGTTTTTGGGATGAGTCCCAAGGGGCGAGGCCCATATCAGCTTGGGGATAGGCCCATACCATGTCGGCTCGAGGGCGAGGCCCATATCAGCTTGAGGGCGAGGCCCCCGTTGTCAGTTGTAGTTCCGGGTCGAGGTGCCCAGGGTCGAGGTACCCACTACATCATCAGTTCGAGGGCGAGGTCCATATAGTCAGTAGTGTTGGGTCGAGGTGCCCAGGGTCGAGGTGCCCCCGTTGTCAAGTGTAGTTCCGGGTCGAGGTGCCCAGGGTCGAGGTACCCACTACATCATCATTTGAGGGTGAGGTCCCTATAGTCGCGGTGTTGGGTCGAGGTGCCCCCGTTGTCAGTTGTAGTTCCGGGTCGAGGTGCCCAGGGTCGAGGTGTTGGTTTATTCTAAGGTCCCAAGATCAAATCAAGACATGAAATAATGCGTGAATACATCAACGGAGGTAGCGGAATACTCACATTAATCGGTTGAGTCGATTTGGAGACGAATGAAGGCCAAAAACGCACTGCCTGCCCTTCAGGCCAAACTGCAACAGTCCACTGTCCCTGCAAAACAGAATTTCGGGTCTCAAAACGAAGCTCCAAACTCCGTCGGATGAGTCCCGCCTCATGGGTGAACCTCCCTACCACCTTCGCAAGACTTGTAAGTGTGCTAGCACTTGATTTCTCACCATGAGAAACCACTCTTGGCTTCCCTATTGCTCATGTTTTTCTGGTTCAAAACCAGTCCCCATTTCAAGCTTTGGGCGTGAGAGAAGAGAGAAATGAGAGAGAAGAAGTTTTGTGTTAAGTTAAAAATGATTTACCAAAAATCAATTTATATTTATGCCATAATATTTATTAAAAAATAATAAAATTTGACACAAAACATGCATGGCTTAGAGTGTCAAACACTCAATTTCCATGCAATAACATTGAGTGCATTGTACACTATCTACATGCAATGCATTAGAATGACATGTGTCATGTGGGCCCCACACGTTTCCAAATGAAAGTGGGCCCACGTGCACTCACGCGTTCGGGTTCGATATTTCCGAAATACCGAGTTTACGTCGCGACGTTAATTCAATCGAATTTAAATAAATAATTGCGCCTGGCGAAATTATTATTTACGTCGCTAACGAATTAATTCTAAATTAACTCGTTTGCCCGAATTAAAATCTAATTTTAATTCCGCGTCGAAATCTAATTTCATTTAATATATCGAATATATTAATTCATCGATCAATTCCAAATTAATCGTTCTCTCTCTATCACGACATTTTAATCCCGGATAAAATATCTCCGTTATTAATCCTAGATTAATTTTCTCTCTCTTCTATTATAATCCCAGATTATTCAAGAGTTCGAGTTGTGCGTCATCGGTGGATTATCGGGAAGCGACCCATGAGATCCCCGGATAATCTGGCAGTAAATACGGTCGTCGGAGTATCCGAATCACGTACGTACCAAGTACTACGTTCTACACCGATTTACGAGACAAGGTCGACTCCTAGCAAAGCACCAAGTCTACTCAATTCTCCGGACATATTCATCAAAGAATTTAAGATCTGTATCAAGCATAGTATACAATTGTATTGTGCATATTGGCCCAGTATCGGATAGTCACGTGCTAGGGCTGGGGCTGGATAAGTGTCTGCCCCGTCCGAAACATATATCGGATGTCTGGTAACTAGTCTCTATAATCGGATATTCATGACCTGGTCATAATATCACGATTGGATGCGCATCACTTAAGAGCACTAATACCGTATCCTGCGTGACATCATCTCCATAATGACTGAGTGACACTCTCCGTCTTGACATCACATCCAATACACTACGACTCTCTGATAAACCCAGAAGAGGTTAACACAGAACCAGTTAAGATCCCCCACCACCAAAACCAAAGTTTACCGATTGTCGTAAGTATTAGCGATGTAAGTCTCAGGTTAAGACTATACACACCTACCTTGATTTCGGCCTCCCATAGACACCTAGTCATAATACCAATGGGATTCCGAAGGGTCTATCCAGAGCGAAGCTGTTTCCCATACCATCGGTGAAACACGACCTCCTATCGCACTTGCACAAGTATCCAATACTTATATATATGAGAACTATGCCGTTGTGCCCTCACAACGCGCACAAGTGCAATACTAGCCTATTCCGCATTATCGATGTCCAGTCTCGATAATACTACGGCTAGGGATATTTAATGATTAATCCTTCGTGGACTGATACTGTCTCATATCATCTCAATCCAGGAACTAATCAGGGACCTCTCTTCATTTATATATCTAAGTAAGGTGATCTAATCACAAAATGACGAGAGTGCATTTCCTTGTTACATAGTTAATTTGCTACAACAACACAATGATCTGTGCAAATAGTGACGCTATGGGTCATATTATCCAACAATCTCCCACTTGGCACATAGCCAGTCACTCGAGTGTCCTACCCCGAACTATGTAAGGTTCGCTCAAATTGCGGAGAAAAAGGTTTTCGTCAGCGGATTTGTTCGATTATCGTTTGACGCGATTTATACGATCACACATCGCACGATGTATGATCCGAACGAATCAGATGATATAGAAGTATATAGTCTGAATCGTGAAGATACTTTGTATGATCCTTCCTTAGCCTGTGCTGACGCCTAGCTCATCCGCTAACAGAACTATATCTAATCTAATTAGATTTATTATCGATCCAAATGGCTTCTATTGCTGCCTCTGCTCAGCAGCAATAATCCGCATTTGTTGTTTATTCGGCAACAGTTATCTTGCTTGGAAGATTTCCAGCTCACTGTCCCGTTATTCAAACTTTATAGTACCACAGTATTTAATCGTTTGGAAACTTGTTGCAGTGATCCCAGTCACTTCAAGTTCTTCTTCTCCATAGTAAAAGATAACATCTTTAGTTCTCAGAGATACTAACATATGTTCTTAACTTCAATCCAGTGACTATCACTTGGATTGACCCGATTGTGACTCCATATGCTTGAAGCGTATGAGACACCAATACAAGTACATTTTAAATGTACAATTTCCCAGAGAGTGTTAACAACTCCAAATCTATCCCAGTAGATCTTTATTCCTTGAATAAAGGTTGTTACTCCCCAGAATTCTACGGAGAATTTCTATTGAAAGCCAAGCTTTCAACAATAGCTTTATGGGAATTTCACTGTCAGTGCGCTCTCCCACTAACCTCCTTATATACACAAGAATTATTTCGTTTTGAGTCAAATCATAAATCATTATGATTATTTCAAACGTCAATTCCAAGAACCTTATGCTTGCATCAATCCAAACTGGATCGAATAACCCGCAAACCTTGTTTGTTGGTTATACAAAATCGTCAGGATGTTGTAAACATCCTCCAAAAGGTTTCCTTTTCAGGAAAGCGATTTTGATTTGTAACTGACATATTTCATAAATGAAATATACAGTTATCAACAAGCATCTTCAAAATGGATTTACCATGGCAACAGGTAAAAAGGTTGAACCGTTATTAACATAATGTTGATAACGATACCTTTCCGTCAAAAGCTTAGCTTTGCACGTTGGTATGTTGCCTTCCATGTATGTCTTCCTTGAAGACGTTTAATGTACCATAGGCACACTGCCTTGTGGTACAACAACTAGTATCCAAACATAGTTGTTATACATGGAATCCATTTCGGACTCATGGCACTTTGCCATGACAGGGAGTCGATCCTCGTATCACTCTCTCATAAAGTCACTATCGGATGGTACATCACCTCCATAAGATTGACATCTTTATGGGTAGGATCAGAAACACACACCATAGGTTGTTTTCTGACTCTATCCGATCTACGAAGTTCTTGTGTATTTGAAGATTAATGGTATAGTTCCATCATTGATGAACTGTTTGTGTTCCATTACGGACTTCGTGCCTAGAACAGTATCACTACTACTTCCGATTTTTCATCGAGTATCACTATCCTCCCACTGACCACTGCATATCGGTATTCCTCTCAGGAAAACCGCATGGTGAGCAACAATCACATTGTTCTCATGTGAGATTTACAAGTACTATACTTAAGGTTTCCCTTAGGATAACCTATATTGGCACTTATCCATTTGGGTCTTTTAGTATGGTATCATCCAAACGTTATCCTAGCATACCAAATTATCAGGAATGAGAAACCTCGTTTCTTCCCTGTTCATATCCTATATGATATCTGTCAAACAGATTTATATGGAACCTTATTCTAAATAAGTTTTTGCACTTTAATACATATCCGGTTGAAGGAGATAGTAGCTCAGAGCGACTCGTGATAAACCTTATCATGTCCAACAAAATTCGGTTTTAGTGTCAGACACACCGTCTAACTGACGTGTCTCGAGAGGAGTCCTCATCTGAAAGAATACCATACTCTTTCATTACATATGAAACTTACTGCTTAAGTATTTTCCATTACGGTTTTACCGTGCGGAATAAAACTATAGCCGATCTGTTTGTCTACTTCGTGTCGAAACTCTAAAGTTTACGATCTGTGTTCTTCAAAAGACACATAACCACAACGTGATGTCACATCCGTTAAGGTCACGAACTATTCATGTTAACATCTAGCCTAGCTAGATATGGGCCCAACTTACTTCACCATGAATAGGGCTGACAGATCGGTGGCCCTTTTACTATTACCAAGTAAATAGTATTTTAGGTATTTAACCTAATAAACTAGATTCGTAGACCTTATTTGAATAGTCAAATCAGTCCTAGTACCCACCCACTCTTCAAAAGTGTGGATATACGAGTCTTGTTTAATTGTGTCCCAGACAACAATGCCACAAATAAGTCTCCATTGATCAAATCAATTTGAGCTATTTATTTGTCATTTTATATGTTTGAGATTTTATTTATATTCAAAATATAAATTCTGTTATTTACATCCAATGTATTTATCTCAGTATCATCTTTATATATTGAAACACTTTAGTGTTCTAGAAATATAAGGTTTTATCCGCAAAGGATTAAACACTGATATAGAGATAATTGTAGACAACAGAAATCGGCGACGCTGTTCTAGGCTCGCGGCTAGTTGAGAAGTACGAAATAACATGGAGTCACCACCCGGTGTGAGCCGGGAAAATGAGATTTAAGGCCGCACTCAACCCCCGCAAGAGAAGACCTCAAACCTTTGGGTTCGGAATGGTCTCTTACTTTATGTCATCTTGTAATGTTTGTGATTTGTGCAATATTAATCAAAACTACTTAACATACATGTACAATGATAATTCAACCTAATTCACATTCATAAAATAAATCTTACATTTAAATTTACATGCTTCGAAAATGAGTTTTCATAACATAACAAATACAAAATAAACATGTGGGCCAGTAACTTGGCCACTATTAATGTAGGACCTCGCATACCCGATTAGACGTATCTGACGTCAACCGAATACGCCGCGTCGTCCGTAACAGTAAAGTAACAAAGGGTGCCCTCAGGTCTTACCTTTTAGTCGCTGTCTGGGAGTGCGTTCCGCGGTGCAGGAAGGGGTTATCATTCCACTGTTCTCACTGATGCGCTTTTTCCGCTGTTTTGTCCGAGTTCGCCGTTTTCACTGTTTTATCCATTTTCAACAGATCCGATGTTTCTGCCGTTTCACTCGTTATTTCCGCTTGTCATTTTTTGTCTTTCTTTCCATTTTACTCGCTGTTTTCTCTCCGTTTTTAACTTAAATTCTCGTTCTCTCTCTTGGATTATCCTTGGATCATTTTCTTCTCGGTTTTGGAACGATTTTCCCGTGAGTTTGGTGGATTATTCTTTTGCATGTGAGGGTCGGTTTCAAGGGTTTTTTTGAGGGGGTTAATTGCTCGGTTTGGGCTGTCGGCATGTGTATGGTGCTAAGGGTGCTCGGCAAGTGAGTGTGTGGGCTTGCTGTGCGTGTCTTAGTGATGATTCAAGATGATGGTTCACGCATTGGGTAGTGCAGTGGCTCTGCAGTATGGTGCAAGGGCTTGTTAGGTTTGATGTTGGTTTAGTGGCTGGTTCACGGTTAAATGCTCGGCAAATGGGTGGGGCTGTTCACTTTGTACGTGAAGGTGAGGTGCTCGAATGGTGTGTTTGCCGAGAGGATGCGTGAGCTGCAGTGGTGCGTTGATGGTGAGTCAAGGTCGAGTGGTGATGATGAAGAAGCCGCGTGATCTGGTCAGGGTTCTTACGTGGGTTGATCTGCGTTTTTGATGATCAAAGTTGATGAAGATGAAGGTGGATCTAATGGCGTGATCGTCCAAGTGATGCAGTGATCAAGTGTGTGTGGATGGTTGAAGATGATGGTGATTGTCGTGTATGGTGATCGCGAGCAGATTGATGGTGAGGGAGGATGAATCCGTATGATCTGGTCAGGGTACTTTTTGTCTCAGTCCCTTGAAGATCAAGTGGCAGTGAAGATTCAAGATGATGCCGTGATCATGCATCCAAGGGGTTGAGTGATCAAGGAGAGATAGGGTTCTTGATGATGATCATGAAGTGTTGTTTGATGGGGCTGTGAAGATAATGATCAAGTGCAGTCAAGGTGTTGTGCGTGAAGTTTGAAGGCAGTGAGCTGATCGGTCAGGCATGAAGCTGCTCGGTTTGAAGGGTTAAATGGCTAGGTGATGGCGTGGAGGGTTTGTTGATAGAGCTGCAGTGGAGTTCCTTGAAGATCCAGTCCCCTGGAAGATGCTGAGAGTCCTTAAGTGAAGTGATGAAGATGATTGATGGCCGAGAGGTTCCTTGTGCAGTCCAGCCGAGAAGGTGATGAAGGGTCAGGGACGTGAGGTTGATGGCAGTGATGATTGATGGCCAAATGATGAAGGTCTGATGAATGAGTTAGCTGTTGGTGTCTTAGGGTTCACTTGCCGAGAGTCAGGTTTGTGGCATGATGGTGGTGATGATAGTCCTGGACATGTTGAATGGGAGCCGTCTTTGTTACGTGGAGTTAAGGGCTTTTAAGGTGATGATCATTTTGTGGTTGATGATAGATGATTCTTGATCTCCTGAAAGTGAGCCGTGTGGACCATGAAGGAAGGTGATGAACCGTGATCAAAGGGAGAAGAATGGGCATGATTTGAGGCAAATAATGGAGGGCAATCATGGATGGCTTTTTCTTTTTGAGTGGGGGAGATTCACGTGGGTGAGATGGAAGTTGTTTGTGAATGAAGGTGAAAAGTGGGGTTTTGATTATTGAAAGTGTGAAAGGTGGCAGGGAGAAGGTGACAAGCGGGAGAGAGAATAAATTAAAAAAAAAAAAGAGGGGAAATGTTGGGTATGATGACCGAAAATGAGGAGTGATTTGTTGGTGGTTTTGGATTTGTTATTTTTGTTTGTTAATTAGTTTATTATTTGTGTTGTGTTTTTTTTATTTGTTTTGTGTTTTGTGTTACTCGTTATTTTTTTGTTAAAATTATTATTTAATTGGTTGGTAATTTTTAATGGCTTAATTTAATTCAAATTATTTTAATTAGTTGGTGAATTTTAATTTTGCATGGAAGTTAAAGGGTCACAGGCGAGGGAAATTAGAGAGAGACAAAAGGTGCGAGAAAGAACGAGGAAAAGGTTCCGAGCGAATGATAATTTTGAAATGGGAAAGCGACGACGAAACCCGAAGCAAAACAAGTGAATAAAATCCATCAACAAGTCAATTCTTGACTTTGCCCTTCCGGCGTCCGCTTCCCACGACTCCCGCGACTTAAAAAAGAGACTGCCTCCGTACGAGGCCCATCATCGGGCTGGTATGCAAAAATGCAATGCCTACAGTCGCCCCCACTTTGATGGGATTTGTTCAGTGTGTGCCAGTGACAATCCTATCAAAGTTCGTGCAATGCATTTTTACTTACCTGGCTCGCCAGCTGTCACCTGGTCCGCCTGCTGGGTTGAGTTGATGGTGCTAAGCCCCATACCTAGGGCGTCGCGGTTGCGTCTCCGTACCTAGAGTGCCGCAGTGAAGATGTTGGTTGTCTGGATGCTAACCCCGTACCTAGGGTGTCGCAGTGACGCCTCCGTACCTAGAGTGCCACAAATGTCTGAATAGTCCACATGCCGTACCTGGCGTGCTAACCCCGTACCTAGGGCGTCGCTGTTGGTCTGAATGCTAACCCCGTACCTAGGGTGTCGCAGTGACGTCTCCGTATCTAGAGAGCCACAAAATGTCTGAATAGTCCACATGCCGTACCTGGCGTGCTAACCCCGTACCTAGGGCGTCGCTGTGGTCTGAATGCTAACCCCGTACCTAGGGTGTCGCAGTGACGTCTCCGTACCTAGAGAGCCATAAATGTCTGAATAATCCACATGCCGTACCTGGCGTGCTAACCCCGTACCTAGGGCGTCGCTATGGTCTGAATGCTAACCCCGTACCTAGGGTGTCGCGGTGACGTCTCCGTACCTAGAGAGCCACAAATGTCTGAATAGTCCACATGCCGTACCTGGCGTGCTAACCCCGTACCTAGGGCGTCGCTGTGGTCTGAATGCTTACCCCGTACCTAGGGTGTCGCAGTGACGTCTCCGTACCTAGAGAGCCACAAATGTCTGAATAGTCCACATGCCGTACCTGGCGTGCTAACCCCGTACCTAGGGCGTCGCTGTGGTCTGAATGCTAACCCCGTACCTAGGGTGTCGCAGTGACGTCTCCGTACCTAGAGAGCCACAAATGTCTGAATAGTCCATATGCCGTAACCCCGTACCTAGGGCGTCGCTGTGGTCTGAATGCTAACCCCGTACCTAGGGTGTCGCGGTGACGTCTCCGTACCTAGAGAGCCACAAATGTCTGAATAGTCCACATGTCGTACCTGGCGTGCTAACCCTGTACCTAGGGCGTCGCTGTGGTCTGAATGCTAACCCCGTACCTAGGGTGTCGCAGTGGCGCCTCCGTACCTAGAGTGCCACAAATGTCTGAGTGCTAACCCCGTACCTAGGGTGTCGCAGTGACGCCTCCGTACCTAGAGAGCCACAAAGTTGATCTGATTGTGCCGTACCTGGCTGAACTGATGTGATATCTCCATACCCAGAGTGCCGTACCTGGCTGAACAACCTGATGTCTCCATACCCAGAGTGCCGTACCTGGCTGAACTGATATCTCCATACTCGGAGTGCCGTACCTGGCTGAACTGATATCTCCATACCCGGAGTGCCGTACATGGCTGAACTGATCTGAAATCTCCATACCCGGAGTGCCGTACCTGGCTGAATTGATCTGATGTGGGCCTCGCCCCCAGATGCAGTACCCGGCAGAGACTGATAATAATGTGGGCTTCGACCCCGGGACTCATCCCTGAAACCTGATACTGATGCTGATGTGGGCTTCGGCCCTGTGACTCATCCCAAAAACTGATGTTAATGCTGATGTGGGTGTAGGCCTCGGCCCTGGGACTCGCCCCTGCAACTGATACTGATGATGATGTAAGCCTCGGCCTTGGGACTCGCCCCCGAAACTGATGCTGATGTAGGTGTGATGGTTCGTTCTGAACCTGTGCTCCATTCTCGGAGTGCCATATCTAGCAAAAACTGATGCTGAAATAATGTGGGCCTCGCCCTCAGAATGCCATACCCGGCCGATACTGATCATGAACTGATGTGGGCCCCGCCCTCAGAATGCCATACTCGGCAGAAACTGATCTGAATTGGTGTGGGCCCCGCCCCTAGAATGCCATACCCGGCCGATAATGATCATGAACTGATGTGGGCCCCGCCCTCAGAATGCCATACTCGGCAGAAACTGATGCTGAAATGATATGGGCTTCGCCCCCTGAATGCCATTCCCGGCAGAAACTGAAACTGATGTAATATGGGCCTCGCCCCCTGAATGCCATTCCCGGCAGAAGAACTGATATGACTGATGATGGCCCTGCCTTCTGAACGCCATATCCGGCTGAAACTGAAACTGATGTGGGCCCTACCCTCAGAATGCCATACCCGACTGAAACTGAAACTGACTGATGTGGGCCCTGCCCTAGAGTGCCATACCCGGCTGATACTGATCTTGAACTGATGTGGGCCCCGCCCTCTGAGTGACATACCCGACAGATACTGAACTGATGTGGGCCGCAACCTCCAGAGTGCCATACCCGGCATATACTGAACTGATGTGGGCCCCGCCCTCTGAACGGCATACCCGGCAGATACTGATCATGAACTGATGTGGACTTCGCCCTCAGAATGCCATACGCGGCTGATACTGATCCTGATGTAATATGGGCCTCGCCCTCAGAATGCCATACGCGGCTGATACTGATCCTGATGTAATATGGGCCTCGCCCCTTGAATGTCATTCCCGGCAGAAACTGATCTGAATTGATGTGGGCCCCGCCCCCAGGCTGCCATACCCAGCTGATACTGATGTGGGGCTTCGCCCCCAAGCTGATATGATATTCTACTTCACACATTACATCACCTCTCACGAGATAGTCTTTGATAAATAGACATATTTTGTCCTCAACCGATGCTTTCGCGTCGAAATCGAAGAACCTTCAAAGTACTCGACATACTCAGACCTAATCGTCTGAACGGGTGATCCGAGCTAGACTTCATGTGTGTGTGCGCCAGAGATCTTTCGCAGCTTATTCCTTAAGTAAGCCAACTTGATGATTTCGTCTCAGAGATTCGAACCAGTGGGTCTAACCAACCTGGATGTCTTAATCACATTCTGTGATTACTTCAGCATATTCAATATGATATGGTTTTTGTATTTTTTTTTTCTTCTTTCTTTTTTTCTCTTTTTTTCTTTTTTTTTTTTTGACACACCTACCATTTAAGGTAGCATTTCTCCTCATGGTGGTCCTAATACTCGCCCATGGGTAGCTTCACGCTTATCGGTTATAGGTGGTCTATTTTTTTTTCATTTTTTCTTCAGAGACTCTTTTTTTTTCTTTTTTCTTTTTTTTTTCAAACCATATCATATATCACAACATCAGCAAACCAGCGTGGACATTTAAGCAAACGGTCATTCACCGATACATCATCCCTTCAACTAGTCACCTAACTAACCACTCAGGCTTCTACTGCTATGATCCCGCAATCAAGTGCTTAGGAGTCTAATCTAAGATCAATCCATTCAAAGTACTGGATGAGAGCGCGTCTCGCACTTTTTGTTTCTAGGGTTTCTCCCTACAGCATGCAATGTCATCACAGGACATATGTCTAATTATCAAAGGCTTCTCTCACTCATTTTTTTTTTCTCTCTCTTTTTTTCATCTCTTTTTTTTTCGTTTTCTTTTTTTCTTTTTTTTTTCTTTTTTTTTTTTTTTTTTTTTCTTTTTCTTTTTATTATTATTATATTTTTTTTTCAATTTTTTTTTCTTCTCTTTTTTTTTTTTCTCTTTTTTTTTTCACTTTTTTCATTCATTTTTGTTTTCAACAATTAAAATAAAAAACAAACTTTTCAATTAAAACACAAACTTTCAAATAGGCATTGGAATACTTGGTCAGCATGGCACATCACTGATTCAGATCAATGTCCAATTTGCGCTTCTTGCCACGATCACTATATCTGTCCAGTCCAATTTGGAGAGAATGGGGTCGAGCTTCGGTTCAAATGCTAGGATCTGGTCAATCAGCTCTTCGGCATTTGTTGCAGTCAAGAAAATGTCTTCCACAGATTTGGTGATGAATTCATGTCTCTTGGCTTCCGCAAGAAACACAAACAGGAAATCGAAGAAGTGCTCAACATTAAGCAGCCCAATGGGCTTCCGGTGAACGTTCAGGTGTGCCCATGACGCCACTGTAAATATTTCTTCGAATGTGCCAAGTCCACCTGGTAATGCAATGAACGCATCTGCAGTATTAATCATTTCATGGAGTCGTTCAGACATACCTGAAACAATGCGCTCGTCTCCATTTGTTGGCCCGATTAACTGTTCATCTGCCAAAGGTCTCGGGATGATTCCCAAAACAGGACCGCCACCATCTTGAACGACTTTTGAAACAGCTCCCATCATTCCCAGATTGCCACCGCCATATACCAAGTGCAAGTTTTTCGCAGCCATGACTCGCCCCAATTCCTTAGCAGCTTCCAAGAATTTAGGTATGTTACCAGGGTTAGATCCACAGAATACACAAATTTTCTTGAATCGTTGCTGTGAGGTTGCTTCCATTTTTTTCTTTTTTACTTTGGATATATGTCTGATCGTGTTGAGGAGAGCAATGCCGAGCTGAATTTATAGGACCTGCAAAAGAGGTGAACATTAATTGCAATAACGATGGTTAGCTAAACCACAGAAAGAGTCGTCAGAAGTCAAAAAGGTTACTAGATCCTGTCTGCGAAAACAACAAGAGAAAATCGTGAGATGTCGAAAAGTTGTGGATTCGTTCCACGAAAATAATCAGAAAATAACAAAGGAAATCATGATATGTCAAAAAGTTGTGGATTCGTTCCACAAAAATATCAGAAAATACCAACAGAAGTTCTCAAATGTCAAAAGTTGTAGATCCCTTCCACTTCAACATGTCATCAACGGTCCAAACAGTTGTAGATTCTGTCTACGAAAATATCAAGACAAGTCACGAAAGGTCAAGAAGCATGGACCCTGTCTATGAAAATAATGGGAAAACAACCGAAGAAGCAATGAGATGTCAAAAAGTATGGACCATACTTACGAAAATAACAGAAAATTACAAAGCCAAAGAAATAATTAAGGGTAAAGGAATTGTGTACTCAATTCGCCATTCACTTGGTATAAATTCATTAAGGTGCGTCTCAGGAATTCTTTCTTTACTCTGCCACCACTAATGAATTAGCTCTCATTCTTGTGATTACCAAGCACCAATCCCTCTGTCTTAACTTGCTCCGCCTTTGCTTTCACCTACAAAAATAACACAAAATTAGAAATTCCACATAAACACGAAACAGAAATCACAGCAACTTGCATAGGCTGCCTCCCTGTTAGTGTCAACTTCATTGTCTTCAGCCAGACATGACCGAAGTTCTTCTGTCAGTGTGGCGTCACCTCGTCTTTAGTGCTTGCCGCTTTTGATCTTTGCTGCTTCCCTTGCTCCGCCTTTGCTTTTTCCTGCAAAAATAACACAAAATTAGAAATTCCATAAAACATAAAACAGAAATCACAGCAAAATGCATAGGTTGCTTCCCTTTCAGCATTAATTTCATCATCTTCAGCCAGACATGACCGAAATTCTTCTGTCAATGTGGCTTCACCGTCGTCCTTAGTACTCGCGCCGCTTTTCGATTTTCCGATTCTTATTGCTTTCTCTTCTTTCTCTTTTTTTTTCTTTAACCTGCAAATACAAAATAACCGAATAAATACGTGGGCATGTAAGTATGCAAGTGTAGAGATACTCCCTTTTCGTGATGGGTTGGATCCTCATTGTGCTCCTCGGCGCTATATGTCCCTGGTCGCCCTTTGATGGTTCCCATCTGTTTGAAATCTGTAAAAACAAAACACAAAACAAGAATGCAAGTTACGTGTATGCATGTATGTATTTCCTATCCCGTTGGGTTAGGTCTTCTGCCTGTTCCCTCGGTGACCGCTCAGTTCTTTTTTTTTTCAGCAAAGTGCAGCTTCAATCTGCTTACGTCGACCGACTCGGTGAATTCCTCCTTTCCAAATCTGGTAGTCTCCTGGCCTATTTCCCAATTTTCTGTCTTTTTGTGCTTACTCCGCTGAGAATTCTCTGTGTTTCAGATACCTCTGAACATCGTAATACCAAGGCTTCCTGCCATCGGCTTCCACATCTGATATCATTTCTGTCTCATACAATGGCTTGCTTGCAGTTGTCAACACAAGTGGTCTCATCATCGAATTTCTCTGGATTTTCCTAAACCGCGGCTAGTGTCGCCAATGCGTCTGCCATCTGGTTTTCTTCGGCAAGTACTGAAATTTACGATCAGGGATAGTCTATGTTAGGCTTCTGAGATAGAACCACCATTCTTCCTTTCACTCTTATTATCCTTGCATCTTCAAATTTTCAAACACTTTCTTGACAATGGTTTACCAAAGCTGAGAGAGTTGTTTGTTTCTGGCAGGAGCAATCTCTGAGGAAGTGGGCTCGATCTTTGAAGGTTACCCAATGGTCCTTTCATTCTGGTTGCACAAGTCTCTATTACTAGCTATACATGGCACAACAAACTAGTCACATCACTGTTCAGGACTTGCAACTACTCAACAATCTCGGCTACGTTGGCTTCCAATTGATCTAGACGGGATTCTTCGTTGACTGACTCACTCATACTGTTTGACGGTTCTTTGACAAATCTTCCTTCTTTCCCAACCCAACATGAGTCTACTATGGCTTCTAAGACAAAAAGGGTTAACATGATGCATGAATGCATGACATATGATGTATGATGTACATAAATAAATAAACTCATAAAATGATTCACACTAATTGGCCTGTTATCATTTTAAAGTATTCAATCACATCATTGCGCGGTGCAAACTTGTTCCAGTTTGAAAAGTCCCAACAGGTTTACACTTTGCGATAATATAACTTAATAACTTCAAATGATAAAAGGCACAAACCCAAACTGGCCCATTGGCATTTCAGAAATTTGGCCTAATTGTCAAAAGGACATGAACTTGTCCCAGTTTAAATGACAACGAGTTCATATCTTTTAACAAAGAGTCCAACTAAATCCAAATGACAACGGTCCAAAACACAAGCATAAACACAGTAGTCATGATTAATTAAAACACAAATCACAAACATTACAAGACAATATTTCGGGGCCGATTCTCTATCCCCAGTGGAGTCGCCAGACTGTAGACATTAGAAATCGGCGACGCTGTTCTAGGCTCGCGGCCTAGTTGAGAAGTACGAAATAACATGGAGTCGCCACCCGGTGTGAGCCGGGAAAATGAGATTTAAGGCCGCACTCACCCCTCGCAAGAGAAGACCTCAAACCTTGGGTTCGGAATGGTCTCTTACTTTATGTCATCTTGTAATGTTTGTGATTTGTGCAATATTAATCAAAACTACTTAACATACATGTACAATGATAATTCAACCTAATTCACATTCATAAAAATAAATCTTACATTTAAATTTACATGCTTCGAAAATGAGTTTTCATAACATAACAAATACAAAAATAAACATGTGGGCCAGTAACTTGGCCACTATTAATGTAGGACCTCGCATACCCGATTAGACGTATCTGACGTCAACCGAATACGCCGCGTCCGTAACAGTAAAGTAACAAAGGGTGCCCTCAGGTCTTACCTTTTAGTCGCTGTCTGGAGTGCGTTCCGCGGTGCAGGAAGGGGTTATCATTCCACTGTTCTCACTGATGCGCTTTTTCCGCTGTTTTGTCCGAGTTCGCCATTTTCACTGTTTTATCCATTTTCAACAGATCCGCTGTTTCTGCCGTTTCACTCGTTATTTCCGCTTGTCATTTTTTGTATTTTCTTTCCATTTTTACTCGCTGTTTTCTCTCCGTTTTAACTTAAATTCTCGTTCTCTCTCTTGGATTATCCTTGGATCATTTTCTTCTCGGTTTTGGAACGATTTTCCCGTGAGTTTGGTGGATTATTCTTTTGCATGTGAGGGTCGGTTTCAAGGGTTTTTTGAGGGGGTTAATTGCTCGGTTTGGGCTGTCGGCATGTGTATGGTGCTAAGGGTGCTCGGCAAGTGAGTGTGTGGGCTTGCTGTGCGTGTCTTAGTGATGATTCAAGATGATGGTTCACGCATGTGGTAGTGCAGTGGCTCTGCAGTATGGTGCAAGGGCTTGTTAGGTTTGATGTTGGTTCAGTGGCTGGTTCACGGTTAAATGCTCGGCAAAGGGGTGGGGCTGTTCACTTTGTACGTGAAGGTGAGGGCTCGAATGGTGTTTTTGCCGAGAGGATGCGTGAGCTGCAGTGGTGCGTTGATGGTGAGTCAAGGTCGAGTGGTGATGATGAAGAAGCCGCGTGATCTGGTCAGGGTTCTTACGTGGGTTGATCTGCGTTTTTGATGATCAAAGTTGATGAAGATGAAGGTGGATCTAATGGCGTGATCGTCCAAGTGATGCAGTGATCAAGTGTGTGTGGATGGTTGAAGTTGATGGTGATTGTCGTGTATGGTGATCCAGCGAGCAGATTGATGGTGAGGGAGGATGAAGCCGTATGATCTGGTCAGGGTTCTTTTGTCTCAGTCCCTTGAAGATCAAGTGGCAGTGAAGATTCAAGATGATGCCGTGATCATGGCATCCAAGGGGTTGAGTGATCAAGGAGAGATAGGGTTCTTGATGATGATCATGAAGTGTTGTTTGATGGGGCTGTGAAGATAATGATCAAGTGCAGTCAAGGTGTTGTGCGTGAAGTTTGAAGGCAGTGAGCTGATCGGTCAAGCATGAAGGCTGCTCGGTTTGAAGGGTTAAATGGCTAGGTGATGGCGTGGAGGGTTTGTTGATAGAGCTGCAGTGGAGTTCCTTGAAGATCCAGTCCCCTGGAAGATGCTGAGAGTCTTAAGTGAAGTGATGAAGATGATTGATGGCCGAGAGGTTCCTTGTGCAGTCCAGCCGAGAAGGTGATGAAGGGTCAGGGACGTGAGGTTGATGGCAGTGATGATTGATGGCCAAATGATGAAGGTCTGATGAATGAGTTAGCTGTTGGTGTCTTAGGGTTCACCTTGCCGAGAGTCAGGTTGTGGCATGATGGTGGTGATGATAGTCCTGGACATGTGAATGGGAGCCGTCTTTGTTACGTGGAGTTAAGGGCTTTTAAGGTGATGATCATTTTGTGGTTGATGATAGATGATTCTTGATCTCCTGAAAGTGAGCCGTGTGGACCATGAAGGAAGGTGATGAACCGTGATCAAAGGGAGAAGAATGGGCATGATTTGAGGCAAATAATGAAGGGCAATCATGGATGGCTTTTTTTTTTGAGTGGGGGAGATTCACGTGGGTGAGATGGAAGTTGTTTGTGAATGAAGGTGAAAAGTGGGGTTTTGATTATTGAAAGTGTGAAAGGTGGCAGGGAGAAGGTGACAAGCGGGAGAGAGAATAAATTAAAAAAAAAGAGGGGAAATGTTGGGTATGATGACCGAAAATGAGGAGTGATTTGTTGGTGGTTTTGGATTTGTTATTTTTGTTTGTTAATTAGTTTATTATTTGTGTTGTGTTTTTTTATTTGTTTTGTGTTTTGGTTACTCGTTATTTTTTGTTAAAATTATTATTTAATTGGTTGGTAATTTTTAATGGCTTAATTTAATTCAAATTATTTTAATTAGTTGGTGAATTTTAATTTTGCATGTAAGTTAAAGGGTCACAGGCGAGGAAATTAGAGAGAGAGAAAAGGTGCGAGAAAGAACGAGGAAAAGGTTCCGAGCGAATGATAATTTTGAAATGGGAAAGCGACGACGAAACCCGAAGCAAAACAAGTGAATAAAATCCATCAACAAGTCAATTCTTGACTTTGCCCTTCCGGCGTCCGCTTCCCACGACTCCCGCGACTTAAAAGAGACTGCCTCCGTACGAGGCCCATCATCGGGCTGGTATGCAAAAATGCAATGCCTACAATAATGTCTCTAGATAAACTAGTTACATTATAACATTTCCTAATTTAAGTACATACCCAAAGGGCAGTTCCTAAACTTAGGTATCTACGGTCGAAACAGCGACTTTCGTCCCGTTTCCAATTCGCAGAGAAATCTCGGCTTGAAGCCAGTATCCAGCTCACAGCGGATTCTGAACGTCAATACATATATTTTATGTACCACACTAAGTATTTAAAATCTAATTTTAATACTAGTTGTGAACATAACTTTGACAAATATTTTTAAAGTTAGAGCCTCGCCCTTTCTTTAATTCCTTCGTGTCTTCCATATCCAAATGGTAGTCACTTTGGGATATGTCAATTATCCTTTTCAATATTTCACAAACCTTTGGGCAAGCCTTGGGTTTTTAGAATATCGAAATGATGTGCACCTTGTGCTACATGCCCAATTGCAAACTTTGACTTTTCTCCACTAGAATAGTCAATTAATTCTCCAAGAATTATTAATTGCAATTTTAATACTTTTAAATCTAAAGATAGATTTATTATAAGTATATTAATTAAGCACTAAAGTCATCATCACATAAATCTTCCAAAGACTTTATGCTCTACTATTTGCTTAATAATGGGCTTAGTCATAATAAGTTATTTTATCAAATAAATTAACCTATTATTAATTCCCAATTGAAAATTAAATCATTTAAAACATTTAATCCAAGGATTTATATATTTTAAATATTCATCTTTCAATTCTTTCTTGATTTCAATAGTCAAACTATTTAATCAATTTAATAAGGTACTATTTATTATAATGATTACAATAATCCAATTATAAAATCAACTATCATTTTAATTCAATTATATTGATTACTATAATCCAATTATAAAATCAACTATAATTTTAATTTAATTATATTGATTACTATAATCCAATTATAAAATCAACTATAATTTTAATTCAATTATATTGATTACTATAATCCATTTATAAAATCAACTATAATTTGAATAAATTTGTATATAGTCTAACTATATATATTTTTAAAACAACATAAAATATTAGTCCAACTAATACTTTTAATAAATATGACGAGTAAAATAAAATGAGCGTGTTTAGCGAGTATTCGAACGAATGTTGCAAATTCAATACTTGCCTCCCACTATTTTTCGTCGAGCCTCTAACCCTCTGTGGAGTACTCGGGAAACCGCGTTTCCTAGTGGGCTAGGATCCTATTAAATAACACACAACCCTGACTTTGGCCAATAAAAAGCTGTATGCTATTCAACTAGGTAGATCTCTCAGATCAATTGGATCTCATCCAATTCCTAGATCCGGTTAGGTGGACATCCAAGTCTGAAACATATGTATAATGTCAATGTATCCATTACATTTTCCTAACCCTATCCTCTGAATCATTTAGGCCTTGGCTTTGGCCAAACACAAACCTAATGATTCCAGTTAAGCGGGACCCATTGACGAGGAAAGTTTCGTAATCAATGTCATTGGACAAAAAGTGACCTTGACTTTGGCCAATAAAAATCACGATTTGGACAAGACACCGATATGCAACAAAACTCTCATGATTCAAGTACATCCTTGATTGACAAAGGTCTTGACTTTGGTCAAAAACAAACCAATGCCAACTTCGGATCTTGAACAAGAATCATTCAATGGAAGGATATTTGCTTAATATAGATTGAGGGATTTTCGCGTGCAAATTGGCTACCAATTTAATTATCTTTGTTAAGGTCTCATCATCATACACCCTTAAACATGCATTCTAAATACATAATAAAGCGAGTATGAAATAAAATAATAATGATATGCGGATGGATACTTAACACATTGATCCTAGATCAAATCTCTCCCTTTCTCACTCAAGCTAGCACTTGTACTACTTCTACCCGTTACACTACACTTCTAAAGAAACCTCATATACATAGAGGGGAATAGGTGAGAAGAGAATACAAAGAGAAAGAAGGTGATAAGGCTGGACACGCAGGTCCAATTTAATAAATCGAATTTATTACAACAATTTCTAAAATTGCCCACCCGACTAATATCCATCCGATATACATTATTCATTCAACACAACCACGTATTCACACACATAAGCATGCTATCAATCAATCTAATCAAATTAATTAATCTGATAATTAAGTGATCATCCAATGTTCAAACAACGATTTGATTTTGATCGAGTCAAACTCGTTTTTGCGAATAAGTACTCAAAGTACGAATTCATGAATTAAATTAAACTACATCATTAAATCAAATTTAACATGTATTTAATACTAATTCATTATTCAATTCCAAATTAAATATCACACTTTATATAATAAACCTTTACGATTTAAATTCCAAATTCAATCGCGTCGGGACTCAAAGTCCGATCAACGTCCAACGTCAATTTAATTTAAGTCTAATGGGCTTTAACTAATTTCTTTAGGCATGGGCTTCGGCAACCAAAGCCCAATAGTGGAATCACCCAAAATGCCTTAGAAATCAATTTCGGCCCATTAGGCCCAATTAAACATTAAAGGTTTATTAGTCGCAATTGGGCTTTATGGTTAAGGTTTTGGGCCCAATTGGATCCAATCCATTTGGCCTAAACCAAACTTGATAAATCAAGCCCAAAAGGCCCAATTATAACAATTCAAGCCCAAATCCAATTTAAGCCTAAATAATTAAATTACACTAATCCAATTACGCAATTTAATTACCTAAAGTGCATTACATGATTAATCGACTAAATCAATATTTCCGAAACACTAAATTAGTCCAATTAATCATACTCAATTCATTATCATATGTCCAACACACAAATTGAAAATCAAACCCATAAACATGCTTCAATGCTCTCGGCCAAGGAAGGTTATTTTGTCCGATTTGAATTCAATCCAATTAATTACACAATCGACAACGTATTAACTTCCCGAATGATTTCATACACATCCAATGTTCATAAAATCAAAATTACCAAGACATTAAAGGGCATATCACATTCGGCCAAGGTAAGATTTTGGGGATTTTTGTTCAATTCAAAATTCAATCAAATTGACTTCAAATTAACATCATCCTTTATCATTATAACTCATCCAATGAATTAAAATGAAAAAATTCCAAGATCCCAAAATTACATACACATTCGGCCAACATGAAAAAATTGGGGAAAATTATTCCAAATCAATTTTCAACAAATTGGTCCAACCAAAATGCAATAAAACATGTTATAAGCATACTCAAACAATCAATTTATTCAAATCATGCTCAACAAACATTTACCCAAATTTTAAGCCCTACATTTTTCATGCTTGCAACATTAGCTCTTGATGCCATTGTTGGTTTATTCTAAGGTCCCAAGATCAAATCAAGACATGAAATAATGCGTGAATACATCAACGGAGGTAGCGGAATACTCACATTGATCGGTTGAGTCGATTTGGAGACGAATGAAGGCCAAAAACGCACTGCCCTTCACGCCAAACTGCAACAGTCCACTGTCCCTGCAAAACAGAATTTCGGGTCTCAAAACGAAGCTCCAAACTCCGTCGGATGAGTCCCGCCTCATGGGTGAACCTCCCTACCACCTTCGCAAGACTTGTAAGTGTGCTAGCACTTGATTTCTCACCATGAGAAACCACTCTTGGCTTCCCTACTGCTCACGTTTTTCTGGTTCAAAACCAGTCCCCATTTCAAGCTTTGGGCGTGAGAGAAGAGAGAAATGAGAGAGAAGAAGTTTTGTGTTAAGTTAAAAATGATTTACCAAAAATCAATTTATATTTATGCCATAATATTTATTAAATTAATAATAAAATTATGACACAAAACATGCAATGGCTTAGAGTGTCAAACACTCAATTTCCATGCAATAACATTGAGTGCATTGTACACTATCTACATGTAATGCATTAGAATGACATGTGTCATGTGGGCCCCACACGTTTCCAAATGAAAGTGGGCCCACGTGCACTCACGCGTTCGGGTTCGATATTTCCGAAATATCGAGCTTACGTCGCGACGTTAATTCAATCGAATTTAAATAAATAATTGCGCCTGGCGAAATTATTATTTACGTCGCTAACGAATTAATTCTAAATTAACTCGTTTGCCCGAATTAAAATCTAATTTTAATTCCGCGTCGAAATCTAATTTCATTTAATATATCGAATATATTAATTCATCGATCAATTCCAAATTAATCGTTCTCTCTCTATCGACGACATTTTATCCCGGATAAAATATCTCCGTTATTAATCCTAGATTAATTTTCTCTCTCTTCTATTATAATCCTAGATTATTCAAGAGTGCGAGTTGTGCGTCATCGGTAGATTATCGGGAAGCAACCCATGAGATCCCCGGATAATCTGGTAGTAAATACGGTCGTCGGAGTATTCGAATCACGTACGTACCAAGTACTACGTTCTACCGATTTACGAGACAAGGTCGACTCCTAGCAAAGCACCAAGTCTACTCAATTCTCCGGACATATTCATCAAAGAATATTAAGATCTATATCAAGCGTAGTATACAATTGTATTGTGCATATTGGCCCAGTATCGGATAGTCACGTGCTAGGGCTGGGGCTGGATAAGTGTCTGCCCCGTCCGAAACACATATCGGATGTCTGGTAACTAGTCTCTATAATCGGATATTCATGACCTGGTCATAATATCACGATTGGATGCGCATCACTTAAGAGCACTAATACCGTATCCTGCGTGACATCATCTCCATAATGACTGGAGTGACACTTCCGTCTTGACATCACATCCAATACACTACGACTCTCTGATAAACCCAGAAGAGGTGAACACAGAACCAGTTAAGATCCCCCACCACCAAAACCAAAGTTTACCGATTGTCGTAAGTATTAGCGATGTAAGTCTCAGGTTAAGACTATACACACCTACCTTGATTTCGGCCTCCCATAGACACCTAGTCATAATCCCAATGGGATTCCGAAGGGTCTATCCAGAGCGAAGCTGTTTCCCGTACCATAGGTGAAACACGACCTCCTATCGCACTTGCACAAGTATCCAATACCTATATATATGAGAACTATGCCGTTGTGCCCTCACAACGCGCACAAGTGCAATACTAGCCTATTCCGCATTATCGATGTCCAGTCTCGATAATACTACGGCTAGGGATATTTAATGATTAATCCTTCGTGGACTGATACTGTCTCATATCATCTCAATCCAGGAACTAATCATAGGGACCTCTCTTAATTTATATATCTAAGGTGATCTAATCACAAAATGACGAGAGTGCAATTTCCTTGTTACATAGTTAATTTGCTACAACAACACAATGATCTGTGCAAATAGTGACGCTATGGGTCATATTATCCAACACGAGGTACCCACTACATCATCAGTTCGAGGGTGAGGTCCCTATTGTCAGCGGTATTGGGTCGAGGTGCCCAGGGTCGAGGTGCCCCCGTTGTCGGTTGCAATTATTGGGATGCGTCCCAGGATCGAGGTCCGCTGCGGCACCAACTCAGCTCCAGGCAGCAGCCGAGCCAGGTAAGTGAAAATGCATTGCATAACTTTGATAGGATTTTTCAAAGTCACACACTGTACAAGTCCCATCAAAGTGGGGGCGACTGTAGGCATCGCATTTTCGCATGTGAAACCCGATGATGAGTCTCAGTTGGAGGCACTACCTTTTTAGCTAAGGATATTGCGGGAAATGGAGGTCGGAAGGGGAAATTCAGAATAAGTACGTCATCAAGTTCATCTCACAAGTTCACTGTCTTCGTTAGTGATGCGTTCGTTACTTCGTTCGAACGTCAGGCAGATTACGGACGTTCGTGTAGCGTTCGAATTGGCGTTCGAACGGCGTCAGTGTATCTGGTTTTGCTGCTAGCCTCGCACCCCAGCCCAATTAGCCCCCCAAAGCCAATAAAACACATCCCAATTTAATTAAATTAAACATTGAATTAAATAAAATATTTAAACCATTTACCAATTAAATAAAACACAAAATATAATCATACCTAATAAAGATAAATCAAATATATTAACTTCTTAACTAAACAAATCACATACTAAATTAAAAAGATGTGATGCCTAATTAAAATCAATCATAACAAATTAAATATTTTGCCTTCCTAATCTAAGCCAAATTTGTCCCCCCTCAATCCATTGTTTTCCTTCTTAGACACCAAATCAAATCCCTTCCTTGTGAGACAATGAGAAGCCCTAGCCATTCTCTATATAAACAACACTTTTCCAAGCCATCCTCCTCTCCCAACTACTTGACTCTCACGAAAAACCCTAAACAGCACTCAAGATCTCTCTCTCTCTTAAAGCCACCATCAACAACCCATCAGCCCTAGAGTTCGACGAAAACAACAAAAAATAACAAAGAAAATAACCTAATCTTCTTCACGCCAAAGCCACAAATCTTCTTCACGCCACTCTCCAAACGAACCACCGACCCCTTGCCCAATTCACTGCCACTCACCACCTACCAGACTCCACTCACGTTACCCTCATTACAAATCATCACAGCCACTAACATCAGCCCTCAACAACCCACAGCCACGAACAAAGCAGTGTCATCACATGCCTCACGCACTGAAGATCACTCGGCACTCACACCACCACGATTAACTGCCCTTGTACCCTCAACCATTACGCCATGCACTTACCTGTCAACTTTCACACCCCACGCCCAAATAGCCTGCCTCTTCACGCATAATAGCCCCCTGCCTCACTTAATATTCGACAGCCTGCGACCCTTATACACACGTAACCAGCCAGTATATTGCCTTCAACGTAACCCTCTCTCTGGTCCTTAAAACTGCCTTTGAATAACCCCTGAAAACAGTGAGTAAAATCACTGAAGGCAGTCCCAAAATATAGCAAAAAACAGTAACCGAAACTGTCCAGAACACAACCTGTAAACCGAGACAAAAACACCCAAAACAGTCCCCAAAACTACCCAAAACTGCACCCCAAAACCGCACAAAACACTCCACTAAAACACCAAAACAAGACCTGAAACAGTAAGCAGAAACCGCGAGGAAACAGCAGCAAAACGGAGGTCGAAACAGTAGCTTGAGCAGCGAAACGACGAGGTAAAACGCAAACCAGTGAACCGGAAAAGTTGCAGTGTGATAGCCCTTCCGACGGCCGTGAAACGCGAGTCCGAAAGTCGACATAAAAGGTTAGACCTGAGGGTATTTTTCGCATTCATTTTATGTTTTATTTTCATTATTTATTGAGTATCGTTCACATGATTGTTATGTGGAAATGCATGTTGTGGCCCTTGAGTAGATAAATATGCATGTATTATGAAATATTGTATATTGTGGCCTTGGAATAAAATGAAAGATGTGTCAACTTTCACGGTATATCGGATGGAAACCCGGACATAAATTTCATAGCCGATTCCGAATGGACGGTAGTATGATCTGTACTCAGGATACAACTCCACGTACCGCTTGAGTAAACGACACGTTCTTTTGTTTTATATTGCTTTGATTTATTTATTTTTCGTCATGTGAATTCTGCATGTTACTTATTTATGCATGATACAACCGAGCACATGGGCTTAGTAAGTCGGATTAAAGGTCCCCTATTTGGAGGGGTTAAAACCCTTTACCACGATGCTTTGCCGCGCCTGTTGATGTGTGTTCGGTTAAATGTAAGATATGTTCAATCAGGCACACTAAGTTTGATATTATTGTCTCTATTCTTTGTATGCATGATACAATCGAGCGCATGGGCTTAGAAAGTCGGATTAAAGGTCCCCTATTTGGAGGGGTTAAAATCCTTTACCACGATGCTTTGCCGCGCCGGTTGATATATATTCGGTTGAATGTAAGATGTGTTCAATCGGGTATACGAAGTTTCATATAGTTATCTTTATCTTTGTACGCATTGTAATGAAAAGCGCATGGGCTTATTGTGTTGGACTAAAAAGGTTCTCCATTTGGGGGAAGAAAAGCCTAAAAGGCTACCTTTACCACGATATTTGCCGCGTCTTTCATAAATTGGTTGCATCATTTACCTTAGTCTTGGCTTAACGTATTACAATTCATATATCTATGTCATGATAACATTTGAGTATTATTTCTTGTGGTATATCGGATGGAAACCCGGACATAAATTCCGTAGCCGATTCCGAATGGACGGTAGTGCGGTCTGTACTTGGGATACAATTCCACGTACCACTTGGAAAAGTTCTCACATTTGTGTTTGTGTCCATATTAGTTATCTTCTTTTGCACCACGTCATAGCATGCTTACTTTAATGCCTAATTGCATCCTTAAGTGTCTTTTTGCATTATGTACTTAGTTGACTCTTTTATTTGTGCATGGACATCTAATGGCTATTTGTTTATGATATGTCTATGAAATCACATGTTCGCCATTGTTTGATTCGCTTTTATGTGTGCTTGTGTGGTTAGTGTGTGCTTGTGTTTCCATGAATACAATATGCCAATGAAGTTGTATGTTCGTTGCTATTTTGATGTACTTTCAAGCATGCAATCTTAGATGTGAAATATATGCAAATTTAGGTGTAAGTTTTATTTTTGTGCATATGGATTTAGAAGCATGATACTCTTGGAAATAAGTGTTACTTAAGCTTGATTAAATTATTACACAAATCCTTTCATTACAAGTGACATAAGTAAGTGACCATTCCAAACCCAACGGTTTGAGGTCTTCCCTTGCGAGGGGCGAGTGCGGCCTTAAATCTCATTTTCCCGGTTCACACCGGGTGGTGACTCAATTATTCTCCGGTTTAGTCCCCCCGTGGCTACTCCGCGAGCCCGGGACAGCGTGCGTCGCCCAGTTCTTGTGTCCCACACCAAGCCCGGGATTATTTGCGAGCGCATTAGCATTTCAAATTCGAGTGCGGCACGCAAGTCAAATCAAACGTCAAATCATTAGTCACATCAAGCGTCAAATCACATGTCACTTTAAGTGATATGACAATTGATTGATTGATTGATGTGAGTTGATTGAAAAGCATTAATTGCTTTTTCTTTTTGACTTTTTGGAAAATGGAAAAGTGTTTTTGGTATTTGATTTTGGAAAATCAAATATATATATATATAACATTTTTTATTTTCTTTTCTCTCTCTCACCACACGGTTTTCTCCTTTTCCCTCCTCTTCTCATTCGGCTTTGAGCCATCTCTTCTCCTTCACTTTTATGGTTTTGCCGAGAGGACAAAGAGAAGCAAGAGAGTTGATTTTGTTGCAAAATCAAGTGCTAGCACACACAATGGGTTTATACAAAGGTGATAGGGCAGTGAACACATGAGCATGGAATCATCTTTGAAAGCTTGAAGCTTGGAGCTTCAATGGAGTCTTCAATGGCCGATTCTTGGAGGAGCCAAAGACACCAAAACCGAGCAGTCAACTGCCAAGGGAAGCCACTGCCGAGCTTCAAGGAGGGGTGAAAAGGCTCGTGTTCTTCGTAGCATCCAAACCGTTCATTGTGAGTATGTTTCTGCCGTTCTCCTTTGTTGTATTCATGCGTTTTTGTGCTTGATTTCATTCTTGGGACCTAATTAGAAACCAACATAACTGTCAAATGGATTCCTCCATTGAAAATTCCCCAGAGGGATGGTGGAGCGAACTCTCTTAAATACCCTTACCTCTTAGGCTCTTATTGCCTTGGTGACAAAAATAAACAATAGATTCTCCAAATTAGTCCAACACTTTAAATATGCTTTAAGGTAAGCTTTGAGTAAATGATTATCTAGATGTCTTCATAGCTTTTCCTTTTGGCTATAAAAAGATAGTGAGTAAAGGAAGACACCAATTCATTATCTAACTCTAGTAATACATTTGGTTAAATTAACTTTAGTTTGGAAAGTTTTATTATCCCCTTGGTCCCAATCCACTTGTATCTTTTATTATAAACAAGTGATTTATATTTATTAGCCTTAAAGGTAATAAATCTCTAAATTCATTACGGAATAATTAATTAGCTAAGGGATAAGTAATACACTCTCTATTTCTTAGAATGTCTCTAGATGCTTGCACCATAAAATAATCATGCCAATTCTAATCATACATAGAATCATCAAGCATATAAGTTTTAATATGTTGGAATTATTTTAGGCATTAAATAACTTTGATTAATATTTAATTATGATATTGCATTTTATTTTATTCAAATAAATTTACTATTCACATTTTTCTGCAGACGCGTGAACTTTAAATGCAATTTCACAATTCAAATCTTAACCAAATCATGCAAAACTTGTACCTAAAATTAAGCTCAGGGTGTTAGCTTTCCAACGAGAGTTTAAACACCCAATTTCGAGTTCAAATGAGAAAGAACTAATCAAAACAAAATCAGCGCACTGATACCACTGTTGGGAAGCGGCCGCGAGTGCGCAGCGGAAAATAAAAATTATTATGCCGCTTTCCATTTCCCCAAGACCCATTTGTTTTAATTATTCTACAAGCCTAGGCATGTTACTATATATTCTAAGCATAAAACTCATAAAACATACAAAGAACATAAACCTAAACATGCTAATTATCATAAGAACTCTAAATAAAATAAAATAAAAAAAAAAAGAAAAAGGCTTACTTGAACCGTAGACTCCTCCACTCCTCCCTCCAATCTACAAGTCTTTCTCGAACTCAGCAAGCTCTTCCACGTTCCAAAAAGCCACCCAAGTGTATGGCCTCCAAAGATGCACACACCAAAGCCAAAACTCAACGGCAAGACTACGCCTTGAGTACATGGGTATTTTGCCCTTGGTGCTAGCCTAGGAAAATACCTCAAAATTTTTAACTCGAGGTTCCTCTAGTCAATTAGACTTAAGGATCCTCAAAATCAGTGGCTTACTCTTAAACTTTAGAGTTTTTCACTTATATAAACCAAGATATGAAAGGTTTGGTGTAAAAATTTATGAAGAATTCTTTGGGTTTATATAGTGCTCCAAAGACAACAAAATTAATTAAGAATCTGATGTGGGATAAAAGCTAATTTAATCTTAGCCATTGGATATTAATTTAGTGATTTAATGAGATTATAAAAACCTAATAAGAGTTTGGGCTGATTTGGAATTCAAAACAAATAACAAAAAGAATTTACTATTCATATACTATTCATGTGAATAGTAATTTTTTTTAATTTCAATTCCCAAAGTGCCCCACATCGTCATTCACCAATCCATAAGCCATTATGGAACCTCATAAATGATATGTTCAATAATTAAACACATTAAACCATTTATGAACAATTCCTACAGCAATGAATTGTAATAATTAAACACATTAAACCATTTATGAACAATTCCTACACATTAAACCATGTGCACTATTAACCATTGATTTCGACTTTGCTGTATGTGACCTTTTGGGTTCCCCTCAAGTTAGACATGAAATGAATTGTGATAATTTAATCGAACATAAATTATCCTCCGATCAGATGGCCGTTCGTTTTCAATGACCAAGGTCGACATCTAACAACATGCCAAGGCCCCCAAATGAGAAGGAAAGATATATATACCCATTATGTATGCGATTTACATATGATACAGTCTCTCGCCTCACTGTATCCCCACCTATTGACCTAGGGTACGGAAAGTGTGTACCCATATGGTCAAAGGTATGATGTTGATAGTGTCATGAATCGTGTTAACCCAAGAATCTCACATGATTCTTTCGCTGTGGCCACGGTCTCAAGCACTTATCACACATATCAACTAGCGAACTGGAATACTACTCTTATAAGAAAATATTATCCGAGAGAGTGGCGATTCTCTGTTATATCTTTACAAACTTCATGTGTTTCAACAAATGACCCAATCATACCCTTATGACCGGATCTTTTGAACCGGGGAAGGAGAATGTCAAAATTATTTGATCCACACATAAGATTGTAAAGACCTCAAGTCTAAGGACTAGTCATACAATCGATACATGAAAGTTCTCACAGACACATGGGATAAACACTCCATATGAAAACTTTCGGCGGTCAGTTCGATGGACACGAGCAACTCATGCATCCATGTGATACACCAAGCGGATGGATCTCCGCTAGTATCCTATGAGATCGGCTACCCCACTTAAAGGCGGATCATATCATCATGTTAGTCTCTCCGCTTTGTGAACGCCCAGATTATTCACAAAACTATGAGTATGAACATTTAAGAGTAATGATTCTTATAAGGCGTGGAAGCAATTGTCTTATTACTCCAAGGGCTTTATTACAGTGTTGATGATTCATATAAGTTATGTAAGACACGTATAATAAAGATTGCCATTTTATTAATTAATTAAAATATTACAAATACATGTACATATAGCCCATCCACAAATTGGGTATAGGGCATATCCCTAACAAAATCCTCAACCGACCAGTCCGCCATGTGCGGGTCATTAAATTAGGTGGTTTGGGTTGGGTGGGTTAGATCCCCAAAATTCGGATTGGATTGGGTTACGGATTGAAAAATTACCAACCCGCTATAACACGACCCGCCCGCTTAATTAATAATTTTACATACATAAAAAAAATATATATTAGTTTAAATTGTTAAGTATTTAAAGTTAATCAATTCACCTAATAAATTTTTACAGCTAATCAATCATCAATTCCCTAATCAATTATCAATTCAATGAAATCTACCTTTAGTTTTTTGAGTGCATTATTTATATTTTGAGATTATCAATGACAAATTATAGTTTGTGATAATTAAAAAAAAAATTTGTTAATGCCAACCCGCCTAACCCACTGAGTTGAAACCGCTAAAATTTATAACCAATCCGCTGGATTTAGACTTTGGTGGGTTGGTGGCGGATTGGAATTTTCCTTACCCGCTAGTGGCGGATTGGATAGAAATATTGGCTTTTACCCGCCCAATCCAACCCGCGCACACCCCTATTTATAGGTTGATTGTAACTACTGCTCCCTTCAACGGAATTAATAAACCGTGATTGAGAATTATACTGCTCACCGTGATAAATCCATGTACTATAAGTTGGTGATATTCCCGGCATGTATAAATGATTATGAACTTCATCTAACTGTTTCCTTTTCTTATTCAAATAGTTTGTACATGGATAACGAACATGACCTTCTGCATCAATGTGTTGTTTTGCCGATTCCATGAACTCATACAATCCATTACGGTATTCAACACTCAATCTATCGACCGAGCTCATCCAATTTCTATCCATTTCACCCAAATATTTAAATATAAAAATATAATTATTAGACATCATATTAAACTCATCAACATCACCAATTCATTAATTATTTATTTAAGCATACACATATATATATTCAGTTGATTAAATAATTAGTTTACAAAATAAAATATATTTAGTTAATTAACTAATCTACATATGTGCATCATAAACCACTAACACAAAGTATATAATAAACATAATTATAAAAAATGAAAACCATAATTTTTTACAAAGATTAAACTGAAATACTTAAGTGAGATATATAATTATTCTTTGCAAATATAAAGAAAAATAATAAAGATATATGAAAGAAGATTTACCTTATGGAAAATTAATTACAGTTTCATGAAAAATTTGTAGGAGAGTTGTGAGGCTGCAGATGAGAGAGTAAGATTGCAGAGGATGAGAGAAACAATAGAATATGGAAGAATGGTTGGTGGCATTCTGCATTTTAATATAGTTTTAGCGTCGAAGTCCTCAATTCGACGCTAAATGTCTGATCTTTAGTGTCGAAATTAAATTGTGACGTTAAAGGTTAACGGACTATCGGTGGTATCGTCATAAACCTTTAGCGACGCATTTTTTTCGACCCTAAATGTCAAATTTTCAGCGTCGGAAACTTGTTTCGACGCTAAAAGTATAACATTTAGCGTCGCAGTTTATATCGACGCCAAAGATTATGGGAATAGTTGAAAACCTTTAGGGTTGAAACATAATTACTACTTTTAGCGTCGTTTTTTATATTCAACGTTAAAAACATACAATTTGGCGTCGAATATTATTTTCGACGCTAAAAGTGTTTATTAGCGTCGAATTTAATTTCGACGTTAAATGTTTGGACGTTAAAAGTGCATTTTCTTGTAGTGATAGCATTTAATATGTATCTAATCAAATTAGTTATTGTATACAAATACACACTATTTTACGCACATGTCTAAATTATGAATAATCCAAATTATCTGTAATTTATAACCCAAATGTTCAACGAATACACTTAATATTTTGAGACTCTTTAGGCTCAAGTTTATCTATCACAAAAATCATTTTCGTAACTGTAATTTGCTCACTCACAAATTACGATGACCATATATAATCGAGTTGAACCATACAAGTTGAGATTATTGCATATATGTAATCCTTCTATCATAGGCTATTCGAATTGTTCCAGAGATATAGAAAAATGCCAAAACTCCGCTGTAAAAAATTTTGGTATGTCGCGACATAATCTTGATTCTCTAAATAAATACCTGGAATTCATTTCCAAAGTATACATTGGCCAATGATTTTAAAGAATCACTGATTGGATACTTAAATCCCGCACACGGGACTAACAGATCCTCTCTGGATACATCACAGGATATCATGAGTATTAATCTACATCCAACGAACAGACGAATGTCTGATCTTAAAAAAATCATTGATGTGTCTGTCAACAAAGTGTGGAGGATAACTTACATATCCACATTGGTATCTCAAGTTGGATGAGCTAATATGCTACTCGACTCTATAACATCCCTCATTCCAGAGATATTACCGACAGATGATGGATTATCTCTACTACTCTAAGCCTCTAACTAATACTTAACTTTTCTAATTTATTATTTTCTATGGAGTTACCATTACTGGTACATATATACTAGACTATTTCAAGATCAGAACTATGTTATATGAACATATTCATTATTATTAAAAAGAAAAGTTATGTATAGTTAATCAAATAAGTGAGAATTGACCTACACCGTCGCATAACACATTCTATCTAAATGTGAACAACAGACTCTACATAATGGACCCACACTCTAATAACTGCAGTATTCTTCATCTCCTCGACCCAAGTCTCTTGATCAACTATGGTTAACCAGAACAGACTACCTACAAAACCTATGGAGTGTGTGAAAGTGGTTTCTAGATAACCAAGTGAGTGGAGCTATAAATCAAGAAATCGATGTTTAATAATATAAGTAAGAAAAGCACTCCCAAATCCATGTAGACTAAAACATCAAAAGTAAAACTATATCTCTCGAAACTTTGCTGAATCTCATTTGAAAGAAATCATCTCTCGAACTCATTTGTAAGAAATTAATCATCAAAAACTTAAATAGCGAAAATTAGAGTCCAATCAAAACTGGTCTGTAATAAATTATCGTATGAGGGTATTACGTATCATAGTCCCTCTGCACGCCAAAATAGTGTCTTGTGGCAATATGTATCGGCATCCCTCAAGTCACTGAAATTGCACTCATGAATGTCATATTTGAGGTAAATGGGGATCTAAGGATGTTACGTTTCGTCGTCCCCTTAGTCCTAAAATTATAATACATATGTGTACATGTTCACTGAATCCGTCAATTTCAAGTGTCCATCAATTCCAATATATAAAGTAAATTATAAGATAAAATCATCATAATCATTATAAAACATCAAAACCATCTCGGATTTTCAAGAATATGTCAAATCATCAAAACTTTTATCAAAATATCAAAATCATCTCGACTTATCGAAAACATCTTAAATACTCATCAAATCGTCTCAAAACGTCAATACTACCTCATATCGAAATCTCATTGAAATATCAATATCATCTCGAATACCAAAAATCATCTCAAATGATAAAAAATATCATCAAATTAACTCAAATCATCTTGACTCGTCAAAAACATCTCACATCATTAGAATCAAATCATCTCAAATAAAGCCATGCTTGTAATATCATAAATATAACATAGGAAAATCAATTAAAAAGATAAAGTATCCACTCACCGATTTTGAAAATTGGCTGGAAGCACACTACGAAGTTGGTGGCGATCATGACCCTCGTCAAAGATCTATAACCAATAAAACCTGTTAGACTAAGTAACATAAGATGTTTCGCTTACATCAAATGAAATACAAAATTCATGGCCACTCAACCTCACTGAAAATATAACATAAATAGATAGCCTATGGATTTTACAGGGTTCGATTTAAAGATATGCAAGCTAGGGAATTAGGCTTTGAAATATGTCATAATGCTGAAAAAATTCACTACACACGACTAATTTCAAAAATTCATAGCAATTAATTGAGATAAACACGCGACTAATTTCAAAAATTCACAGCAATTAATTGAGAGCAGATTATAGGCTGAATTTTTTTATAGAAAAATTCTCAATGTGTCTAGTTTACGTAAGTTTTTTCGGATTTCAATTTTGACTCTCGAAACTCAAGTTATAAGCGAATCTTTAGGGGTTGTTCCGGAAAAATAGAATACAATGAACTGCAGGACAGTTAACTTCTAAAATTCAATTTAAATTCATCTTTGATCCAAAAATTCTAATTTTTGAATATGTTAGACCTTGCTATGTGCCGTTTATGTAAAAATTTACGGTGTGTCAAACTGAGGTCTAGAATTTGTTTTATA